>BHFT01019987.1:0-12377 GCA_004320025.1 Laticauda laticaudata
AGGGACCCAAATGACTTGCAGATGTGGTACTTGCTGGCAGAAGAAGTGGAAATTGATTTAACCTGAAGTAGACACCAGGGGGTTCTGGGTGGAGCAAGCCTTCCCCCCCCCATGCCCTCAAGAGGTCCCCTCCAGCAGGAGAGGAGCCGGGACCCCCGACTTCCCCTGAAGAGAGCGAATATAACTTGGAAGAAGACTTCTGGTGAAGTTGAGGGTACCCACTTCAGGGGCCGAAGGGGAAATGCTAGCCTTGCTAGACTCTGGGTGCACAATGTGTGTAATCAACATGGGAGTAGTAGAAAAAATGGGCTTAAAACGAAAACCTTTAAAAATGCCAATCGCCTTTTGCCAATTGGATGGATCAGTGGCTGGGGGCTGCCCTGCATGCTTTATAAAGGAACCTGTAGAAATGACCATGGGAGAGCATAATGAGACTCTGTGTTTTATTGTGGCCCCTGGGATGGAGCAACCATTNCGTTTTATCATGGAACCTGTGGAAATGACTATGGGAGAACATAATGAGACTCTGCATTTTATTGTGGCCCCTGGGATGGAGCAACCGTTAATCCTGGGATTACCCTGGCTCCGGAAATGACACCCCCAGGTTAACTGGAAAAAGAGGTCGTTGCACATACGCACCAATCAGCAACTGGAAAAGAAGGGGCGACCTCAGTCGAAGCTTCAGAATCTGATTGAAATAGCTTCCACAGGTACCGAACCCTTGCTAAATTGCTATTTTTCCTTTTTCCGACAATCATCTGTTCTGCAAGGCCAGGAGATTTAGATAAGCTAGGAAGCAGGAAATGATTGGATTTCTTGCTTTCTGGCTAGTCTTTAGATCTTCGGCTCAGCACATCCAAACCTCCCTTAGGACTGAAGGTTTGCTTACAAGCAAATTCAGTGCAGACTCACGGCAAGCACATTTGAGAGACTGAGCTAGCTGATGGCAGATAGATAGATCACTGAATGATTCTGTGAGCAACTCAATCTGCCTGCTTTGCCTGATTTGGGGGAAAAGTTGCTTTTTTTATGAAAAAAAAAATATTTACATACATGGTGTGTTGTGAGTTAATTTTGTGAGTTTGCTTGCAAGCAAATTTTATGTGACAGACTGAGCTAGCCAATGGCTTTAAATATTTAAATAGATCTCTGAATAAATCTGTGATTCTGTGAGCAACTCAGTCTACCTGCTTTGCCTGATTTTGGGTAAAAGTTGCCCTTTTTATAAAAAAAATCAATATTTATATAAATATTTATAATATTTACATACAAGCCATGCCCAGCCAGTCACATGACCACCAAGCCACGTCCACAAATTAGGCCATGCCCACAGAACCGGTTAGTGGTCCCTGGGATCTTAAGTTTGGTGGTCCCTGAGGTCCAAAAGGTTGGAGATCCCTGGACTAGATGAACCCTTTCAACTCTGATTATCTGTTATCTGTTCAATTCTGGAATAATTTTCATGTAACTATAAAGAAGAATTCTTAGCTTTAATATTCCTTCTCTATCCATAACAAATCATATCATCAGCGAATGTGGACAAACAAGAATGAAATTCAATCCATGTGAAAGGAAGATACTGTGAGTAGATTGTCCATATTAAAAAGACAGCATGCCTTCAAAAGAAACAGAATCTACTTGGAGATTCTCATTGATTTATATAGTAATACTCTATTCTAGATTGTTTTCCAATTGCATGTTCAGTTTTCTTAAGAAAACCCTGATTAATTTTTTCTTATGAAAAGTCATTGTCAACTATCAGGCATAAGAACAAAGCTTTCAAAAAGACTAACATGTCTTAGAAATTAAAAACAGTATAGCTAAAATCAAGCTTTTACAAAAATTAAGTTTCAACATAATGCTGAACTTGGAATTTACAGATTGGATCAACTTTGTAAGAGCTGGGCTACTCAAGAATAGTTATTGGCTAAATCATCTTACCATGAAATCGGGCATCCTTCCTCATTCCAGTTTTCCCCATGGTAGAAATGGCTTTTCTATGGAATGAATGGCTGAGACCCCAGCCCAGGCTCTGAGATTCCAGGGGCAAAAGTAAGAACAGTAGAGTCTGATGCTGCCCCAGAAATGGCCTCTCAAAATCAGATCTCTCTGGTATTTCAACTGCTCCTCTTCTTCCACTGAGAATGATTCATATTCCAGGGGCATTATGCTAACAAACCTCTTCCATTACCTTTCAAAATCAGATTAAATTACAATGCTAAAGCTGTTTAACTTCTAACATTATACTATTTAAAAGAACTGTGGACTTGGCTCCAAAGTGACTGCTCCTGAGAACAAAATTAGTGTTTCAGGGCCATAGCCAATGACAAAATGTTGGGAATATCTCCATTGATAAAATCAACCAAGGCATGCAGGTCATTCCAGCTGCCCAGCTCAAGCAAGCAGGTACTTATATAGGGCAAAAATAATGTAGGAAGATGCTATAGGCAGTTGGTCACTATAGTGACAATGGCAAAGGCATCAATAATTACTGCATGGAAGAAGGCAACAATAAACCACTCCTGTTTTTCTCCCAGGAAGACTGTACGGATGAAAAATATAAAATTATTGATAATATAGTGATGGATGATGGGCCCCTCAGATGGCACTTAATATGCTAATGAAGAAGAGCTAAGAATCTTTTAAACTACTAATGGTATTTATTCTAATTGTAAACACTGCCATAGAGGAAAAAAAAATCCAGATCTGTAAAGACAGACTCACAGTGGGAACCCAGAACATAAGAAGCATGAACACAGTAAACCTCAGTATAATGAAAGATGAAATTTAATTAAATAACTACAAATTGACATTTTAGAGATTGGTGAATTGAGATATAATTCAGATGTTCAATCATAAGGCCAGTGTTTGTTACACAGGATATGAAAAAATAAAGACACTGCTTTTATAGTTGAGAATGAAATAACAAAAACAGTAATTGCCTATAAGGTCATTAGTGACTGAAAAATAGCAGCCTCTTGGAGCAGGATGCTTTGCAGGGTCCCAAAGATTGATTTCTGGTGGAGTTTGGGGACAGAAAGAAAGACTTTTGCTACTTTCCTTGCATGCAGCCAAACCCAGAAGAAGAAAGAAGTGGAAAGAAGCAGCCTGGAGGCCAGGCCAGGCACATGGGGCAAGTGGAGCAAATTCCCCCCCTCTGCCCTTCCCCCCTCCCCTCACTACATCATGTTGTTCGCAATGCAAGCAATACAATCCTTGTGTTTCTGCACACCCTGGATTAATTGCTTTGGGCAGTGCTTTGGAGGTGATATTTCTCTGTGGACCACCAAAATTTTCTTGTGGACCACCAGTGGTCCCTGGCCCACTGGTTGGCGACCACTGTTCCAGCTGACTTTAGGCAATGCCTGAAGAACATGAGACATTATTGTCTGATAATGATGCCATTTAAGTCAGGAGTATCAAACTCAAATTCATTAAGGGCCACATCATGGTTGTTTGACTTCGGGGGGCTGGGGTACGTGTGGTCAGGGTGGGCATGGCCAGTTCAATGTCATTCGCATCAGGGCGCCTGTGGAGGCCCGAGCGTTCTTCCAGTGAAAACAGGTTTCCAAGATCCGTTTTTGGCTGCGATGGCCTCCTACAACTCTCCCTCCCAAGCTCTGTTTTCACTGGCAGAGGCACTGGTTGGTCCTTCACTGTTTTCAGGATGGCTCCGCGGGCCAGATCTAAGCATCCCTTGAGCCAGATCTGGCCCATGGGCCTTGAGTTTGACACCCCTGATCTAAGTGATGGATAGCTTCTCTGTCTTTTTGGATCAACCATTAATAGTAAAAGAGCATGCAGTCAAGATACAGACCACAAACTAGCACTTAATAGAGTAGCCATGGAAGCTTGGAAAAAATATTTAGATGCTATGATGTATCTATCATTACAAGATCATAACATTGCAAGAAGCAACATTCCTTGTGACTGTCAGGCGGAGCTCCATTCAAAATCCAGGAAAGAAATACTTAGACTCTTTAGTTTAGAGAAAAGATATCTTTTACTGAAAGTGAAGTGGTAGCAACCAAAGAATTCTGAATCTGAGAAATTAGGCGCGCAATTCACATATAGAAAGTGATGGAAATGTTCCCACCCCCAATAGTTCAAATGACACTTCCAATTAGAAGTTGTGGATATGATCATGTGGGCATCTTCAGGTGATGATGAGGCCTCTGTCCGTTGACCTTGGCATATTTTGATAACGGGTTGCAGTTGCGCAGAGAGAAGAAAGCTAAGCGAGAAATAGAAACCTAACTCTAGCTTATGCTCCCCCCTCCCATTTATACAACAGATGAATGTAACACCTCCAGCTCACTTCCCCAACTTATTCCTACCTCCTTTTCCCCCCCCCCCCCCCCCCCCCCCCCCGTTACTTATGGCAGTCGAAAAGATGCAAAGCAATAGCAGAAGATCTTGAAGGCTGACAGTGACTTTCTATGGAAGTGGAAGTTGCAGTTTGAAGAAGCAGAATAGAAAGAGTACTGACACTATTGGAATTTAATTTTGGAGAAAATTCCTGTGAATATCATGGACAACCAAGAAAGCAGACATAATTGAACAAATCAATCCAGAGTTTTCCTCAAGGCAAAAAATTGCCAAGCTCAGATTGTCCTACTATGGACATATCTGAAGATCTAGCTCTCTGGAAAAGATTCTAATACTATAAGTGCTGTAAGGAAAGGGAAAAAAGAGTAAGAAGGATGGGCTTATTGTGGCAACTTGTCAGTGATGGGATTCAATTTTTTTTACTACTGGTTCTGTGGGCATGGCTTGGTGGATGTGGCAGGGAAAGGATACTGTAAAATCTCCTGTCAGAGGTGGTATTTGCCGGTTCTCTGAACTCCTCAAAATTTCTGCCACTGATTCTCCAGAACTGGTCAGAACCTGCTGAATACCACCTCTGCAACTGGTATACTGTTGGAAGACCTAAAGAAATAGGTTTGGGACAAATCTTGATGGAGAAAAACCTTTTCTATGTTTATTAAGAGTCAGCATCAACTTGACAACACATCTGTCTGTTTATCTACCTGTCAAATCTAGTCATTTGTACATGATTATCTAAATCATGATGATTATGCTGAAATTATTGTATTCTGTATGATCATAAACAATTTATAATTGATGTCAAAATATACCCATGACAGATGGAATATTGAAAAACAAGTTATACAAATCTGAGCTCCCTAGAGGCCTTAAATATAAATCTAAAATACATGGAACAGTGATCACTGGTGTCTTCAGCTGCAGCCTGTAACTTTCAATTTATAGTTTTTTGATAAACTGAAATACATTCAATAAATACATGGTATATAGGACTTTGGAAAGTCTTTTACCCAAAACACTAATATAGCTTAGCCATTAATCTAGAGCTGCCTGTGGAGTAATTATTATATTAATAATTGTTAATTATTAAACTTTATTACCAGATTGTTATAAATCAGAAAGAAGTCCATGTATATAAGTGTACAGTTATGATAGAGAAATGAATGTTATATATTATTTATGAATCTTTGCAAATAGTAATTTAGATTTATATAAAATGTATCTATTATACATATATACATACATACATACATGTGTACACACATATATATAGTCCATAAGCATCCAATCAATCCTTCTACTTTCAAATAAGATATGAGATGGAATACTGCGGAATCGGACTGCTATTTTTAAATATGCAGTGTTTATATTTGATGATACAGTTGAAACACTGTAATATTGCCTTCCACACGTGGATCTGGACCCAACAATCAAATAGCCTCTGACCATAATAAATAACTAATATTTATAAACTCCATACATCTGCTAATCCTAAAGATGTTCAATTTGGTTGCGTCAATATACCTCATAGGAGCATGTTTCATAGCTGAATATCCACAGAGATTTTATGCAAGCATCTTTTAAAAATATTTCTAGCTTCTTGGACATGCTGTTATTCCTTTTCTTGCTTGTTTTGCCCATCATATCTACAACTCTATTTTGGCTTGTAATAATGTAGAATTAGCATAAAATAATGCTATATGATCTTTATCCAAATATTCCTGATGGGTGAATTTGCACTTACACTCATTAAGCCTTTTTGACTGTTTTTGACTATATGCCTATTTGGACTATCAAGAACATCATTATCATAATTCTCTAGGGACACGTGTTCCTAAACTGGACATTTTAACTTTCTGTCTGCTTTCCCTTGGGTTTAATTGAAAAGTTGGTCCTTTCCTTTTTGATGTTCATCATATCTCAATTGTCAGTATACTTATTCAATTATGCATACAACATTCTCTGAGCACATTCTGTCAGTTTGGCAAGAATAGGCATAAGGATCTACGAGTAGAGCTCTTGGTGATTTGTGGTAAATCAGAAAAAATGCTAGTCTTACAACTGTTAATCAAGAGAATGAATCTCCCTCCCGAATTATATTATTGAAAGGAAGAAATCTATAAGAGTGATTACATTGTTTTTTTCCAAATCTATGGATTTTAGTGGGAGAATTTGCAATATTTCTTCTCAAAAGTTCTGTGTGAATTTTGGTTGATGGGTTTTTAATTGATGAGATTTTATAAAATGAATATTTTGCTTTGTTTTAAATTAAAATCAAAGAGGAAGAGATAAAACATGGAAGTATTATAAGTGAACACATCAAAGTCTGAAAATGGCACAAAAAGCCATGGGGGGCAGAGGGGGAAGAAACCATGCATATTGTTCCATGTTTGTGGAGTCATTCCGAAATATTTCTGACATGAATATAACACAGAGATGACTCTTCTTAAAAGATCACTATATCACCAAGTACACCAAAATATATTTGTCCAGAACATTGAAAAATTTTTAAGAATCTCAAAAATATATCACTGGAGAGTTAGTGAATCCCAAAGTGATTGCTGGGTATTCAATTTTGCCATGCCTGGTATCAAATGCCAATAAATGTTCATGACCCTTATTCATAACTGCCTCAAACACCAACTTTATAAAATACATTAAATTGTGAATGAGGGGAGATTTATTACAGATGGATCTGTATTCAGGAGCCATCTATTGCATCTTAAGCCCCTGTCACACAGCACCAACGGATGCAAAGAGGATGTAAAACGGAGAGAAACACTTGCCATCTGTTGGTGACTGCCATCTGTTGGTTAACGCGTGCTTCCGTTGTGTACTCACTGCATCCGTTTTCATCCTCTCTATCTGTCCAGCATCCGCTACTGACATTTCAACTGCTCAAAAAAGTTTTGAGCTGCACAAAACTTTTTGAGTGGAAAATGTATCCAACGCGTCTGTTAGACATCCGCTACGCATACGGGGAACATCCATTAGAGCATCCGTCGTCATCCGTTACGCATCGCTATATCCGCTAGGCATCCGCTGCGCATCCACGCAACTTGCATCCGCTCCAGTGGAAAACGGACATAGGGAGGAAGCAAAACGGATGCGGAAGGACACGCAGCGTTAGTAGCATGGACGGAGAAAGGATGAAAGCGGATGCAGCTCGCATGCAAAGCATTAAAACGGAAAAAACGTTTGCATAGGGGACTTATCTCAGATATTTAGGATGTCTGCAGAATGCTAGAGCATGCAAAAGGACACCTCACGGAAAACCTATATTTCCTATAAAAAGGGGGAGGAACTCACCTGGATCTCACTTTCAGTCAGCAGCCCTGCTGTGCAGACCTCTGCAGCCTTCATCTGGCAATGCTCTTCCACAGCATCCAGTCATTCTCCACCATGGATCATCACACACTCCTTTTGGTAGCCACCATTGTTCTACAACAGTGCAAAGCCATCTACAGGCTCTTTCACCTGTTCTAACGAAGAAAAGGAGGCGGCCAAGAAGGGTCTGGGTCCAAAGATGGATCGCCAAAAGAGCAGAGTACGGACTGTGACAACAAGCTGATGGTGGAGCTGAGGAACGAAGAACCTCGTGCATTCCAGAACTTCATGAGAATGCCGCCAGCCATGTTTGACGAAGTTGTGAGCGGCTGACACCAGGTTGACTAAGTAGAGCACCAACTTCCGGCCCAGCCTGGACCCTGGCTCAAGGTGGCACTGACTCTGCGCCACCTGGCCTCCGGACCATGTACAGGAGCATGCAGTATGGCTGGAGGGTGCCACACAACACTTTTCAGCATTTGTGGTCAGAGAAGTGGTGCAGGCCATCATCAAAGAATATCTGGAGAGCTCCTCCAGTGCCCCTCCACTGAAGAAGGCTGGAAGAAAGTTGCAGAGCAGTGGTATCAGAAGTGGAACTTCCCCCACACCGTTGGAGCCATAGATGGGAAGCACGTGGCCTGCACAAACTCCAGCCAACTCAGGGTCACTTATCACAACTACAAAGGGCTTCTTCAGCATCATCCTCTTCGCCATGGTTGATGCTGACTACAAGTTCATGCACATCGATGCCTCAGGCAATGGGTCAGCTTCAGATGCCCAGGTATACAACGCCAGTGACCTCAAGGAGGGCAGGAATGCAACCTCATCATGGGCTTCCCAGTTCCAGACCCCTGCCCAATGACACACAAGATGTGCCCTACTTCATTGTGGGGGATGACGACTTCTCCCTCAGAACCTACCTCATGAAGCCCTACACTTCCAGATGCCTCACCCGTGAAAGAGGATCTTCAACTACAGGCTGTCCAGGGCAAGATGGGTGGTGGAGAATGCCTTTGGCATCCTGGCCAGCAGGCTCCAAGTACTTCTTACCACCATGCAGCATTGCCCAGAGACCGTGAGGAACATCGTGGAAGCTTGCTGCATACTGCACAATCTCATGTGCACCAGCTACCCAGTGTTGCAGAACAGGCTCATGGACCTCCAACAAGGCAATGGGGACATGGAGCCTGGTGAATGGAGGCAAGGGCGAAACCTGATAGACACTGTGGATGTGCAAGGCCCCAACAGAGCTTCACGTGAAGGGAAGAAGCAGCGCAACCTCCTGAAACACTGGTGCAACTCCCCAGATGGAGCAGTGGAGTGGCAAGACAGGATGGTAGATGCTTAATGGATGCTTCCTTCAGCCTGTCTCATCATACTGATGAGATTGTGCCATGTATGTTGAGTGGCCCGACAATGAACAGGGCATGTAATAAAGAATTGTGTTTATGTAGAAATGTGTGGATCATGATTATATTGTTATTGACAATAAAGGGCCAAAGGTATGGCACCTGGGAGGGTGGACCATCCAGTCCCACTATGCCTGCACTGGAGGTTTATCTATCCCACACAGCTATTACCCATCCCACAGGTATCCTAATCCATCCCACAGCTATTACCATCCAACAGGTATCCCTGCGCATCCCACAGCTATTACCCATCCAAAGGTATCCCTGCCCATCCCACAGCTATTACCCTTCCCCGCATGCGCAGTGAACGCTTTGCATCCTCTAGGCATCCGCTAGGCTTCGCTCTGCATCCACTTCATTCTGCTAGGCATCCGCTCTGCATCGGCTCCTTCGTTGCGCGTCCGCTTCACTGTGCTCCCCAGAAGCCCCGCGGATGTGCCATCCGCTTCCATCCACTTCCATCTGCTAGGCTTCCATGGAGCATCCGCTTTACATCCTGGCTACATCCTCTCCCCGTCCGTTCCTTTCCGTTGTTGTCCACTCTGCTTATGCCTATTTGGGGCACTTTTGTGATAGACGGATTAGCGGATAACAACGGATGGAACATTTTCTCATCCGCTGTGTCCTTTTTACATACGTTTTGCATCCGTCGGCCTATGCGACAGGCCCTTTAATAATTTTTCCTTTTCTGTCTTCATGTCTGTCCTCTGATATGGCAACTCCCCAACTCCCAGCATCAATGATAATGATGAGAAAGTCATTGCAAAATTTGCTATTGTCCTAGGCCTTGGATAATGTGAGGTCCTATATGATGTTTTGTTTGCTTATTTGAAAGGGTTTCTCCTTAATACATATGCTCTGTATCTCTATTTTATTGTTTTTTGGTTTTAAAATATATGATGCTAGAATTGCTTGGAAACTGGTAGTGAATGACTGAATGAACGAATGAATGAAGTTTTTCCATCTATTAGATGTTTGCATCAAAACTCAAATTACTTTTATTTCCTGTGCATGTCTGTTTGACAGATTTCCTGAAATGATATTGGATTAACACACACACACCCCAAAAAAGGAGAAGGACTGCAGGCTAAAGAGAGTTTTTTTCCATTCTCAAGGGAGTAGGTACCTGTTCCTCCACAACATACATGTTGTGTGCTACAAATTCATAGAAACATAATAAAGGAATCTTAGACAAGGTACATTAATATTAATCAGTCCTTCAATTAAGTCAGTAGTGAACTACATCATAAGCTGAATGTGAACACATATCAATAAACCAGACCATAAATCTGGCAACGTGCTGTTTTTTTCAACATTGTGGTGTAATACTTTTTGTCGTATCTTCTGCTCTGTAAAGCCATAATTCTTCATATTGTGATAAGTTCTAAGTTTTTTTATGTACTTCAAAAGTTTAAACAATATTGATGTAAAACTACATTAACAAAATGTAAGGATATTGATTTAAGAAAAGTCCATATCAATTAACTAAATGTTGCTTCACTCACTTTTACTTTTCCAATGCAGTGGGGGTAACAACTAACCCTCTTTAACATTTCCTGAAGTATTCAGTAAATGTATATGAAAATCCTTAGTTAAATAAATCTCATATCAATATCACAAAAAGTTTTTTAGTATGTCTGTAGCCATTTATTTGAGATATAGGCAATTGCAACTCTTTACTGAAAAATTCACACAGATAAGTAAAATTCATTTTAGTGATACTCTTTAAATGTTTATTTGTAAAAACCATATAGAATCATCCAAACATGTTCCAGTACTGATAGTTATTCAAGAATTTTGGACTAAATTGTGAAATCAAAGGATTTGTAAACTATTCTTTCTTTACCTAAATTAATAGGCATGAACTCTACTGGTGCTCCAGGTGTTCTATTTTATCCACAAGCCTGGGGCTATAACCAATCGATCTGCTGTTATAAACTTCTGTAACATATTATAGCCTTTACATTTTCCTAAACAGTCTTCTTAACTTTTAATTATTCTAGTTTCACTGGCTTACAGTTTTAAGACAATCTCAGAGTAAATAAATAAATATCCAAATAAATGTAGTCATCTTCAAGACCCATTACTTTGGATCAAATCAAGCTCAACTGATGCCATTAGGACAAGTGCTATTTTCTCTGGATATATGTGACTACATTGTACATCTTATCATAAATGTCACTAATGGATATATCAACATTCACTACCTGCTATTCACAACCAACTTCAAATTGGTGATTAACAGCAAATACCAGCTGTTGTCAAGATATACTGGGGGGAGAATAAAATTTCAATATTCTTTCCTTTCTGATATGGACATTAACATAAATGCAGAAAAATGCACTAGAAACTGTCCACATATAATTGTTCCAGTATTGACAATGGGGGAAATGATTCTATACACACTTGAAAGTATTTCCTATATCCTTAGCTTATCTTGAATGAATTAATGCAGCTGCCTAAGCTGTTTCCATGGTTACACAGGAGACTTTCTAAATATAGTTCATGATGTAACTATCTAAACTAGGGTGCAGAACTGAGATAAACCTCTGTAGGAAAACCTCATTTTTTACATGATGTACAAATTTCTTTACAAATGCCATTTTAAAAAACATCTCAAGAATTCTTACATCTTTAAGTTGTGCAATTTACAAGTCCATCTTTTCTTTTTATTTTACAAATTAGATATGTAACAATTGTCTTTAAATTTTTGTAATGCTTAGGTGAAATTACATCTAGCAATGCAATTCCCATTTTAAGGAAAAAAAATAAAGATGTAATCTGGTTATTATTCCTGTTTTCACTTATAGTTTAGCTTCTTTGATAAAACTGCACTTATTTTCTATCACTCATTTATCACAATTATCATTACTGAAGTATTGTCAGCCAAATAGGAAAAATAACTCAACACAAGCTTTTGGTCTATTTCTTAGAAAAACAAACTAGATTGTTTTTCTTTTTCTTCCTTCCTCCCTTTCTTCCTCTCTCCTTCTCTTTCTTTCCTTCTTCCTTCCTTTCCATCATTCCAACCACATTTACTCCTAATCCCATATAAGAAAAAATATTTTTGGTGTAATAGCAATAGAAATTAGACATATACCACTTTATAGTGCTTTACAGCAGCGGTCGCCAACCGGTGAGCCATAGTCCATTGGTGGTCCACAGAGAAATGTCACTCCCAGAGCACCCCCTCAAAGCAATTAATCCCGGCTGCACAGGAACATTTGCCCACATGGCTTGCGGGAACACTCCCTACCCACTCACTCCTTACCTGGCAAACTTGCCTGCTAAATTGCTATTTTTCCTTTTTCCAAC
>BHFT01019988.1:0-11398 GCA_004320025.1 Laticauda laticaudata
CACTTCCATACAGAAGCCTGATGATGGCAGATGAGATTCTGCTGAAACGTTGCTACAACTTTAACAGAACTACAATTCTTAGAGTAATTAAAACACAAAAAAATAGATCTTGGTAGCCTGGTATACTCTCAACAGGAAATTCTATTTTGTCTATAAAAGGATGACAAGTAGACCTTCCTCTTCTTCATCCTGAAGGCTTTTTTTCAAGAAAAACATTGCTTTAATGTGATAGATTTGAGCTAAAATAAAAATGAAACCCAATACTCAACTAAGTTGTGGGATTTGTTGCTAGAGATGTAGTAATAACCACTTACCATTGATTCACATTTAAAAAAGAATGTGGTGGGTGAGATGATTCACAGCTAAGTCTCTAAGTCAACTCAGTCATCTTTGATTTGATCAGGCATTTCAGTTTGAGGTCATTTTAGCCATTAAAAGTCAGACAGCAAGAGAAAGATTTGTTCTTTCATGTTAAGGGAACAGATGATGGAATCTGTGCAGAATCACCCCAGATAAACACAATTTCAGCAATCTTCGTCCTGCAAAGAGAACTGGCAAGCATGCTGTTATCTTCTTTCCAAATAGGTAGGTTTTCTCCAAGTATTGCTCCTGCATGCCCAGCGGTTCCTCTTTAACCAATTTCTACTATTGAGAGGACAATCTCATCATTTCACTGCTATTACAGTGTGAGCAAGGTTTTGAGGGATGAAACTGGATTCTTGTTAGTGCTGACACTATGGATTCAACAATGATATTAAAGAGGAGAACTAGGACACAATCTTTTGTCGTGCTTTTTTAGATAGGGATAGCAAATATTTCTGCCATATCTAACCTGATATCTGACTGAGATGTTATCATATAATACATAAATTAACAATCTCAGGCATTGATTAATGAAAAGAAGTTCCAATTTTCTATCAGAGTTTATCTCTGGGAATCAGGTAAATACTTATTTTAAGTTCATTAATACCAGGTAATATATTTTGCAAGAAACAGAAAACAAATCTTCACTTATTTACTGCGGAGCTCCTTTTCATCAGTCTGGTTTGCTTCTTCAGTCAGAATCTTATTCTATTAACAGTTTCCAGTAAATATGCCATTAAGACTAATAGATTACCATAGCCTGCCAAAACTCTGGATGATCATCAAAGAGTAGAAAAGAGATGCATAACATTCTAGTAACTTTTGACAAAGTGGAAGTCTGAACAATGCAACCTTGAGTTTTCTGTATCCTTGTTGCAACTTTGTGTGTACTTGAACAGATCTGGTAGCTTTGATATTATTGATATGATTTGCTAACATCCTTAGGCAATAATTGTCGTGTTAGTTTCTTTCTTTATAAAGGTACAATGACAGATCAGATTCATTAACTTGTATGCAGTGTATGATCTTTCCTCAGAAGTATTATCTTTTTCAGCTTCAAAATTAAGTTAGAAATTTAGATACAATCTAGAACCATGATGGCGAATCTATGGCACATGTGCCACAGGTGACATGCAGAGCCATTTGTGCTGGCATACGAGCTGCAGGTAAACTTACCTCACTGAGCGTGTGTGCTCCTCACAGCTGATTTTCAGCCAGTTTGAGGCCTTTTTCAGCCTCCCAAAGGCTTGAGGAAGGCTTCTGCAGGCTTCTACAAACTCTAGCCCTATTTCATCACTTCCCAGTTTTCCAAAAATGCCAGAAGTGATGAAACGGGATTAGATTTTGGCCTACAAAGCTGTGAGATGCAGTGCAGGTAAGATGCAGATGCAATGTGGGTGGGATTGTGTGCGCATGAGTAGGGGACACGTGAGCACGAGTGTGCAAATGCGCGCATAATTTTTGGCACAGGAGCACAAAAAGGTTAGCCACTACTGATCTTGAACATAATCTAATTTTATGGTTAAATTCAAGAAATGGAATCACATTCAAACCAATTTTGTAATAGTATATTCTTATACATTTACATATCTTCTTCTGTGAGAACTCATTATTATTCTCTGTAAAGAACCAGTTATTATGTGTCAAAAGATTCTGGAATTAAAAGGAAGAGGAAATTTCAAGCTTTCACAGATAATTTGGTCTTTATATTGGAAGAACCATTGGAAACAGGCCCTAAGTTGATTACAGAAATAGAGGAGTTTGGCAAACTAGCAGGATTGAAAATAAACAAAGAAAAAACAAAAATCCTGGAAAAAAATATGACAAAAAAAACAAAAGAAAAGATTAATGGACAAATTAAATATTCAAATTATTTAAAAAGTGAAATATTTAGGGATATAAATGACAGCTAGATGTGGAACGCTTAAAGAAGATAACTATGAGAGATTATTACAACAGATTGCGACAGACTTGGAAAAATGGAAAAATTTACAACTATATTTAATAGGTAGAATAGTGATATTTAAAATGAACATATTGCCAAAAATAATATACTTATCCCAGATGATTTCAATAAAACTGAAAATAAAATACTTTGAAGATTTAAATAAAATGATATTGAAATTTATTTGGCAGGGGGGAAAAGACAAGAATTAAGATAAAATTACTGCAGGATGCAAGGGTAAGAGGGGGTCTTGGATTACTCAATTGGGAATTTTACTATCAGGTAACAATATTGAATTGGATGAAGGAATGGATTGTATTGAAAAATGCCAGATTATTAATACTAGAAGGGCATGATTTACAATTGGGGTGGCACGCATTTTTATGGTATAAAGAAAGTAAGGTACATGGATATTTTAGGAGACATTACATTAAGGATGCTTTATTAACAGTATGGGAAAAATAAGAGATTATCATTATATGAAAATACCAGTCTGGTTATCAACATTAGAAGCTTTTACATATCCACAGCTCTTTAAAAAGGAACACATTATTAGATATGAAGAAATTTTAAATGAAAAGGGTGAACTCAAAACAAAGCAAGAATTAGAGTTACAAGGAATAAATATAAATTGGTATTCATATTTACAAATATACACAAGGTATGAAAAAGACATTAAGATGGATGGGTTTTATAAGGAATTGACTGAATTGAATAAAATCCGAACAAACACTGAAGAGAAGTTATCAAAAAATTATATGATTATTTATTAGGAGTGAATTAGAGGAAGAACAAGTAAAAGAAGAAATGACTGCATGGGGGAAAATTTTGGATATGGAATAGACTTGGATAAATGGCAGATATTATGGTATAGAAACTGTAAATTAACTATGTCAATGGCCTATAAAGAGAATTTGTATAAGATGTTTTACAGGCGGCATCTAGTCCCAACAAGAATTGCTAAGATGTTTCAAGATAAGTCAGCAAAGTGCTGGAAATGTCAAATCACCAGGATCAAATTACCATATGTGGAAGTTTTAGCACAGAAGCTAAAACGTATTGGACTTGAATACACATGTGGCTGGAAGAAATGATAAAATAGAGTATAAACTTAAAACCAGAGACATTGTTATTGTTAATTTTGCCTTAGGGTTACAATAAAAAGTTAACGTATTTGATTATCAATGTATGAACAGCAGCTAGGATTGTATTTGCACAAAATTGGGAAAAATGATAAAACTTCGATGGATGAGGAAATAATTAAGAAAGAGATTGACAGTGGCAATTAGAGAACAAGAAGAAAAAGATTATTATAAAATTTGGAATTTGTTTTATGAATGGTTGGATAGAAGAGTAAGAAATTGAAATATGTAAGTATAGTATATCATTACTAATAAATGAATGAGTTAGAGTAAGAAAATGAATGTGAAATATATCATTGAAAGTCAATAATTACAATGTTAAGGATAATATAATAAGTAACATGTGATACAAAATACTGATTAGAATGATTATAAACATATATAAGTAAAATATGTATGATAATGTTATTATGTGCACAAAAATATATGTACCCAATTGATACACTGTTGAACAGAAAGGTTTTATTTGTTTGTTTTTGTTGTTATAAAAAATAAAAAACTTTTTATAATTAAAAAAAATAGAATTAAATGTTGCCAGCTATTCATCCATGTCTTTTTCTTCTTCCTTTTTAGACACTGAAGGAGGGGAGTAATATTAGTCTATGGTAGCAAACATCAGAAAAAGGTCTAGTAGCACCTTTTCCAACTAACACATTTTATGAAAAGGCAGAAGCTTTTATGAGCTGCAGCTCACTTTATCAGATTCAAAGCCTACATCTGCTTATCTACTTGGCAAACTGAGCTATATCTCATGAAAACCTTATATAGAATGTGTTAGTTGGAAAAAGTGCTATGAAACACTCAATTTCTTCATTTTTAATGAAATTTTATAGATTTTTCACATAGATTAAAATGAAAGAAGAATTATGATGTCTATTTTCCTTATAGGCATCAATTAATTTAGGGGAAAAATAGAAAACTATTTTCCATTTATCTTTGTTAACATTTAGTTGTCTAGATTTCTAGATTTCTCAAACTAGGTATGGTAGGCTTATATTACTACTGGAGTAGTTTTCTGCACCAAGAAAAAGAGCAATTCACAGAAGGGTTTTTAGAGAGGATGAAGAAAAGAAGAAAATATTTCTTAGAAAAATACATTTAGATAGAACAACTATAATATATAGCTGTATTCTAAATAAAAGAGTAAAATAGATAGAACTATAATATGTAGCTATATTCTAAATAAAAGAGTAAAATGCCATGAAAACTTGTATCATTTCTACACCATTACCAGAGTAGAAAGATAAAATGTAAGGACAAAAGAAATCCTGAGAACATCACCCTAAAGACATACTAGTTAATCTCAAGCAGAGGATATAGAGTAGGGGTATTAAACTCAAGGCCAGATCTGGCCTACAGGAATGCCTTGGAAACAGCAAAGGAGTGGCCCGTGGTGCCTCTTCCAGTGAAAATGGAGATTGGGAGATCTGCACGTGGCCCTCCTGAGCTCCTTTTTCATTGGCAGAGGGTTGAAGGAGGCCGTTGCAGCCAAAAATGGAGTTCGTGAGGGCCATGTGCAGATCTCTCATTTTTGCTGGCAGAGGGTTGCAGGAGGCCGCCGCAACTGAAAATGGATCTCAGGAGCCTGTTTTTGCTGGCAGAGCACTCGGGCCACCACAGGTGATGTCCAGCTGACCATGGCCACCCTGGCCATGCCCATTCCAGCCCCCAGAGGTCAATCACAGCCCTGATGTGGCCCTCAATGAAATTGAGTTTGACACCCCTGATATAGACAAATGACAAAAAGAATTCCTACACCAGGTTGACTACTCTATGACTGCAGCAGTCAATATCATTGAGGAGACTCAATGATATAAAACATAAGAAGTGGCTCTTCCAACACGCCATCTCATTTACTAGTGCATTGCTTTGTGATTCCTACCACTTCTAGGTCCTGAAACTGATCTTCTGGTAGTAGCTTAGCTAGGACTTTTGCCACCATTTCTTGTATCAAATAGTATTTCTGATCAAGAAGTCCTTTATATTGAACATCTCTTATGTGTAGCATTTAGTATCATTGCAGTTTGTGCATGTGTATTATTTTCTGATTGGGAAAGCTGAGTATAGTTCTTGTTTTCTGTTGATTATAGTTGGCTTTAGTTCATTTAATGGTAGTTTATACAGCCACGTATGTTTTTCTTTTCTTTTTCTGTATACTGTTACCTATATACTGTATGAATCAAAAACAGGACTGTGAAAATATTTATGGACCCTCACATCCTGGACATAAATTGTCTCAACTTCTACCCTCAGAATGATGTTTTAGAGCATTTAGAGCAGAACAACTGGATACAAGGACAGTTTTTCCCTGAATGCCATCACTCTGCTAAACAACTAATTCCCACAACACTGTCAAACTATTTACTAAGACTGTATTATTATTATCATTATTCTCATCCTTCCTATTACCTATATCCTCCCACTTATGACTATTACCTTGTTGCTTATATCTTTACAATTTATATTGTTTTATTTAGTGTCCTAGTATGATTTGATTGCTTATTTAGTATTCTATGACTATCACTAAGTGTTGTATCTTATTATTCTTGATGAATGTATTTTTAATGTACACTGAGAGCATATGCACTGAAGACAAATTCCTTGTATATCCAATCACACTTGGCCAATAAAGAATTCTAATCTATTCTATTTATTATTCTTGGCATGCTTAAACTGCAGGTGAAAAGACAAAAGGGCAACTACTGCCAATTTATTATGAGTTCAGCTGACAAATCCTTCTCCATAATAAACTGCTTACTATTAGTTGTCAGAGGTTCACCCAGGGCATGTGTAATAATATGTGGAAATGACCTTGGAAGACAGACAGAAAAGCTGCAGACTAGACAACAGGCATGCAATACATCCATGTTGGCAAACCAATGCGACGTGTACTGGAAATGGCATGCAGAGCCATTTCCCCTGGCATGTGAGAGGTCATCTGGAAGAGCCCCACTGCGCATGCGGGTGCGTGCCGCCATCCGACAACTGATTGTCAGGTATCTGGCATGCAGTGCAGGGGGCAGAGTGAGGTGTGCAGGAGATACAGGTGCATGTGCAGGGATGCACTACACACGAAGGGGGATCACACACACATGCACAAAGATGCGTGGTGCATGAGGAAGGAATCGCACATGCCTGTGCAAAGATGCGCAGCGCACGAGGGAGAATTTACGTGCATGAGCAGACACATGGCATGTGTTGGGGGGTCAGGCATGCACAGAGGGTGTGGGGGGCCAGTACGCATTGCTTTCTGGGTGCTGAAACACGAGCGCACACAAGCGAGCGCATGTGCAATTATCGGCACGGGAGCCGAAAAAGGGTAGCCACCATTGCAATAGGTATTTCAGGCTACATAAGGAAAAGGGATGTAGGACATGTCTCAGAAGGAACACTTTCTGCTTTTCTGGAAAATGAAAACAAAGGGGAGAAGTGCAAGATTCTATGACTGTAAACTTAGAATAAAGGCACTGCTAGGATTCAATATGCACCTATCTAGGCTGCTTTGAAAAGCTCACTGTATGTTATTAAGTGTTTTCCAGGAAATTCAGCCAATACTCAAGTGATAGAAGAAGGAATAACATAGTTCAAGGCTCAGATGAATAAGTTAATACAGAAACTTTAACGTCCCAATAAAGAGAACCACTTGTGCATACAGTAGGCCAACCCACTATATATAAAAACAAACTCTAGATTTAAACTACATTTATTTCTTGTTGTGATCAAAATAGTGCTAGTGATCAGTGTCTGGTACAAAGGTTTTTGAATCCCTTCTTACAGAGATACATTGGTATTCATAACAATTGCTTTTTATCTCTTTTATTAAAAGCATGTGATAAAGGAATACTCTGCAAGGTAAGAAATATAATAGGAAGATATTATGAATGTTGACCTGCAACAATGCACTTTTATTAATCAGCATGTTGGCGATATGACATCATGAGTTATTACTAATGAATGCTGCCTGACAATAATGCCATGAGTGTTGGGAATATGATGTTGTGTGTTTTCCTTTGTGATGTGTTTTTTAACCTGCTCTGGGCTAGGGAAATACAAAATTTGGTTGCCTTTTTAATAGTCATAATAATTTTACTTTGATAATTAGAGTCTGTAGGCTGTCAGCTCCTATATTTTTATTTTCAAATTCTTAAATTACTTGCATGCCCAGCTTTTATAATTAAATAATTCAAAATTATATTCTTTAAAGGCCAATTGGTTATGTATTTCCCAGTGGTTGCAATTTATAAAGTTTGCATGGTGTCTCTCAGTTTGGGCCAAGTGGATGGTCTTTTAATTAAAATAAAACTGGGATATTATGCATAAATAAAATGGAGAAATTCTCGCAAGCAATATACAAATGAGAACAAAATAAAGAAGAATATTCTGCCATTTTTCCCCATTGCTTGGGCAATGAAATCAAATTTCTTAGTGGCATATTCACATCTTATCAGGCTGCAGTTAATAATAAAAATAAATCTTGAGAAAGAGCTTTACTTTAAATACTGCATCTGGTTTATTGGTGATGATATCTTTAATTATACTAAAGCAAAATATAAGACAGTCTAATGGGAAATACAAATTGCTTGTTAAAATTATTAACCAGGTTAATGTGCTTACATTTGTTTATATGTACAGGAATCATCTCAAATATTTGACTGCTGTGACAATATGTGTAAAGATCAATTAAAAGTCATAGAGATGAGATATTGGATTTTCAGACCTTAATAGGATTTCATGTGCACTTGTTATATTATGTTATCCATTTATAATTGAGCTTCCATCAAATCATAGATTCTGTCACCTTACCAATTTATTTTTCCATCGTCTAATGAAACTTATATTTGCTTTAAAAATATTTTCAAAAGCATGATTCTAAAGGAGTTATGTACTACAGAGATTCACACACACCAAATATTTACTTTTAAAGTCCCAAGCACAGTTTGATGATAATCTAATTGAGTTAGTATGTTTTCAGTAGCCATTTGTTTGAAGTATGCATGAGGCAGCTGGGTATTGGCTAAAGCAGACTATAACAATAGGAAGGGGAAAAAAAGTTAATGTATACAACTCTCTCTCTGTGTGTGCTTCATTCTGACCAATAGTAAAGAAATTAGGAAGAAAAGAAATAAAAAGCAGGTAATAACTCAAGATGCAGATCTTAAGAATAAGAAACATATTGATTTTTTTTTTATAACATAAAACTGGAGGGAATTGCTAATAGTTTGGAAGACAGGTTCAAGATCTTTGGAAATATTTTGATAGACTTGAGCATTGGCCCCTATCCAACAAAAGGCAGTTGAATGTCAGGAAAAGTAAGGTTGTGGTTTAGGCAGAAAAAAGCAGATGCTCAGATACTGGATTATCAGATGTGAAAGGACCACATGTGAAGTTTCAATTAAACTGATTTATTACTAGTTGTGCTTATGCACAGGAATCTAATCAACTAATGTCTAATGCTATCTTGGCATAGGATAAGGGGCAACAGAATTCAAGAGGGGCTGGACTTCGCCCATTTGTGACTACATAGAGACCCTAGGCTAATCCCTTTTTTGACTTGGCACCCAAGTTCTGCATCTTTTTCCTAGAAGGATAGCCATTGCTCAATAGTAGCACATGTGAGAAGGATCTAGGTGTCCTCATGAACCACTGCTTAAGTATGAATTAGCAGTTTGCTGCAGCTGCCAAAAAAAGCCAACACAGTCCAAGGCTGCATCAACAGAAGGAATAGCAACAAGTTCAAGGGAAGTGATACTTTTCACTATATTGCATTATGAATATATTTCAAATCCATTTCTGGTTACCATAATACAAAATGGATGCTGAGGCCATAGAAAGAGTAAAAAGAAGAACAACAAGAATGATAAGGCATATGGAGGCTAAATCTTTGAAGAAATATTGAAGGAACTGGGCATATTTAGCTTAATGAACAGAAGACTGAGGGGTGACTTGAAAGCAGTTTTCTTATACTTGAAAATCTGTCAGAGGGAGAGGGCATCAATTCATTTGCCATAGTACCTGAGGGTAGGACAAGAAGCATTAGGTAGAAACTATTCAGAGGGAGATCCAACCTGGGAATGAATTTCCTGATAATAAGAACTATGAAGCAATGAAACAGCTTGCCTCCTAGAGTTGTGGGGTTCCATCACATGAGATTTTCAAGAAAAAATTGGACAACCATTTATCCAAGATGATATGAGGACTCCTGACTTGAACTGGGGTTGGACTAGAAGACCTCCAAGGTTCCTTCCACACTTATAATTCTTTCAGTCAAAACAATGTAGTATATAGAAACAAGCTGAGCAAGGTTGTAATCTAGGAGGTTATCTAGAGGTAAAGAATTTTGCACAGTAATGTCAAAAAGACAGACCCACCACAAGAAGACAGTTACAAAATATTAGCAAAATACTAAAAGTTTTCCTTTGTCAATATCAGCATCTTGACTTATTGAACTTCAGTAGTTTCAAAGGCCAGGAAAGTGATACCAATGGAAGCAAATTCACAGTAGAGATGAGACAGATTCTACAGCTCTGAGGGAAGCCATCCTGTATGTGAAATAAATTCCAAAACAAAAGAGGTATCATAACACACTACACATTGTACATACATGACCATAACATCTAAACATATTCCATGCCAGAATGTCATATCAACCAAAAAACTGTTTTCTAATAACTTTGGAAAGCAAGATCAAAGGAAGCATAAAAGGAAAATAGATAAGGTAATTTAGATTACTGGAATGTCCTTGGCAGAACTACAAATTATTCCTAAAGGCAGGTCAAAATGGCAAACATTCATCCATACATCTGTCTCAGTGGCACCTAATTAACTTTAAATTTCATTTGTGTCTATGTGTACCTGTGCAGTTTTTCTAAACTGATAATATATAGCATTAAAATGAAATAGGTTTTGCTTTTGATGGATACAATATTTGTGTATGTATTAGACACTTATTTCCAATTTTTCATCTATCACCCCAGCATATTTCAGCTATTTATTATGTTACTGAGGATAGAATAACTTTTTTGCTACATTATAATGATCTTTATTTCAGATTTCTCTGTGCTTTTCAAGAAAAAAAGTAGTTCCATTTGATCTCACACTGAATTTATGCGATGTACTTCAGAGAGACATGCTAGGTTTGAGCTTTTCGTGATTAGCAATGGTGTTTGAATTTCACAACACAGAAGGGAAAGATCTACAAGTGGCAAATGTATCTGAAGTCCCTGTTCAGCATGCATCAGTATAAAGTTTCTGCCCTCTGTCTTTTCGCCTGAAGAATTATCAAGTACTGAGCGATGACACAGCACAGACAAAGAGGAAGGATCCTATAACTCCACAAATAAAAGCATATATGTGTACTCAGTTAAGGTGCAATAAGGCAATTTAAGGACCATATTAGTAACAACATCTTGACAAATGAAACACTTTAAAGGAAACAAAAAATTCTTAAGAAAGGATAATGAACTGCTGGAATATTGATGTTTTTTTAAAAAAAAACACTTGTAGATCTGGAAAAACATTAAGAAGTATATACATGTTAGAAAATGTTAGATATGTTAGAAAACATTCAGATTAGGATGACTAGAATGCTAGGGGGACTTGAGGATAGGCTAAAGAAATTTAGGAAGTTCAGTTTGGAGAAGAGAGTTCTGGGAAAATATATCCATATTAAGGAATATTAAAAAAGATGGTCAAAACTTAGGGCCACAAGCAACAGTTATAAACTGACCTACTTAGATTTCATTTAAATACAACAAAAATCTTTCTGTCAGGAAACTCTGTACAATAGTGGAATAACTGATCTATGGATAGAAAAGTTCTTCATCTCCTCTGAAGGTTTAAACAAGAGCCTGTACAACCATCTCTTGAGGATGATTGTCGTGAGGTGCTCCATTCAAAATCCAAGAAAGAAAGACTTAGACTCTTTAGGTTAGAGAAAAGTTATCTTTTA
>BHFT01019992.1:0-73506 GCA_004320025.1 Laticauda laticaudata
TTCCAACAGATGGCAAGCTTTTTTGTCCGTTTTACATCCTCTTTGCATCCGTTGGTGCAGTGGGACATGGGCTTTAATGGCTGTAATTTCTGGTCTAGAAAAATCATGCATTTTTTGTTTTGTTTTGTGGTATTATCCAGTAACCTATAGTGATCCCAACTGTACTCAGCTTTTTGAAATCAGCCACCTAATTTGATTTAAATAGTAATATTTATGACCATTTAATCAAAATTAGAGGCACCCAGACCTAGAATTCTACATAGCGGCTTTCCCAACAAATATTATTTATATATAATAGATTGTGTTCAAGTGATTATATGAATAACACCAGCGCATTGTTTTCTTTTATTTTTATGAGATGGGGATGAAAGAATCATTAATTCAAAATTAATTAAAAAGAGGTACTAGTTAAAATTAGTTTAAAATGTACAGTTTTTTTGTCAGCTAGCTAATCAAAGGCAATGCTATTATGATATACTTTACTACAAATTGCAGATCTCAAAATCTAGACATTTCATTGCTATAATATTTGAATAGTAGCATGTGGTATGTCTGAAAAAAAATATTGAGTAGAGTCAAATTTGGTTTAATATGTACTTTAGAGGCTTTGAATAAAAATGAATAAAATGAATGAAAATACCAAAGGTACTGAAATATAATTTTGAGCCTCAATCTTTCTGCTTCTTGTGTAGCACCATAGCCATGTACTGGTTTCAAATCATTCTCTAAATCATTATTGTAAAAAGAGATACCAAACCAAATTAGAATTGTGTTTTTTACTGAGAATACAGTGAAAAAAATCCCCACTTAAAAAAATCTTGGCAAATTTGTTTAGATAATTAATTACTATAATAACATTTGTTCTTTCTTATTTGTGAGATGGCTGATGACGCTCTAAGATAGCTTGATGGTCTGTCTGTTAATGAAGATTTTTCAGCACTACATAAGAGTATGAAGGAAAACAATCACTAGAGGGAGCTGCTGTTCCATTCAAAATGAGCTTCTTGAATAGTTTTTCAGCTTAAATGACTCACACATTGAATAAAATAGATTCACAGCAATATAATAAAAGAAATATCTCAAAAACAATATAAGTGACAGTAAAATAATATCCAAAATGTGCTAGAAAGAAAATCACAATTTATGTTCATAATTTCTACTCTTACAGGCATTTGAAGAAGAGTATAAAAGTAAACGGGGAAGTACTGTTTTGAACAGAAGCAATTATAGTGATTCTTCCTTCTGTGGAACCTAAACATAGTCCAGTGAGAATTAGAGAACTCATATGGAATGGTGGATTAAGCAAAGTCACCAGGTCTGTTTACTAAATTATATCAGTTTGTTCTTGGCTTGTTAAGAGGTCTGGAAATTAAGTATTTTCCCCCAAACAGTGCAATAATTATAAAACAATTCAGCATTTGTCAGAGCCAGAGGTCTAGGTTCTGAGGTCCAACAGGATCAGAATAAGAGTAAACAATGTTCTGGCTTTACTACAAAACATGTCAAACAAACTTCAACATCAGGTAGCTTTCTGATGCTGGGAAATTGATGTTTGTTCTACTATTTATTGTTTTACACAGTAACTTCTGAAATCGTGAATTTATTTAGTGCTTGATGAAAATTTCCCATCCTAGTTGGATAATTATGAGGAATAATAATTATTCCCATAACCCAAGGTACATCAACCTGTACCAAACTCAGTAAAAGGTATTTTTTACTTCCCTTGTAACAACTTATCACCCACTGCTAGCAGGCCTGTTCACTGAAGCCTGTAATTGCAGATGGATCTTCCCACTCTGTCAGGACCCAGAGAAGTCTGTTTTTGAAGTGAAAGATAAGCATAATGGCAGCTGAGGCAGAAAAATTTTATATGAGATATATTTGTTCATTTTACTTAAAGCTTTACCTATCATAATATGTCTTCCATCAAAACAAGTATTTATTTAAAACATGTATACTGTATTTAATTATTAATTAGGTTGATGGTACTCAGCTTTTTCAAGATCAGCTCAGATGGGATAAGTCTGACCAACTCTTATTCTAGATTGTTCCGTCCTACCCGTGAAATGCTTTATTGCCATGATATAAATGAATACTGAATACTGGCCATACAAACACATTGGGTAGGGAGACACAATAGGGCAAACAAGAAGCCTATCAGCATCTTCTTTTTCTGCTTTCCTTGTATTTTAATAAAGCCATATATCTGGATGGAGTAGCTCTATTCTTGGAGTGAGCAAACTGTTTCCAATTATTTTCCTGATTTAACATAAACATATTCACAATCCAATGTTTAAAAAAGAATCAGAAGACAAAAACAGCATCCATTGTATGGCTTAGCTCTGTAAAATCTACTCATGCCAGTCTCAATCTAAACTCCATTTAATGCTAAATATAAATGCTATATTTATAACATTCCTAACACACAAAGAAGTCTGGTTACTTTATATATTCCAGTGGTTAAAATCACAGTACAATAAGATAGGCTGCTTAAGACAATGTTAGTTCAAGTTCAAAATACTCCAGAAACTTTAAGAGGGGTATCTTGTATAAGAAACCTTGTATTTTTGTATTATAGCTTGATTGTCTATAGATTTAACATTATTATAACTGAACAAAAATATGTTGGGGTCTTTTGGATATTTCTGTGACTTCAGAATAGGTGATACGTGGCTCAATTGTAGTAACTATGAGGGGGATCTTGGAGTTCTAGTGAACTATCACTTAAATATGAGCCAGCAGTGTGCTGCAGCTGCCAAAAAGCTAACACAAACCTAGGCTGCATTAACAGAGGGATAGAATCAAGGTCATGTGAAGTTTAATAATACTTTACAATGCCTTGGTAAGAACATACTTGGAATATTACATCCAGTTTTGGTCAGCATGATATAAAAAGGATGTTGAGACTCTAGAAAGTGTCCAGAGAAGAGGAACAAAGATGGTTAGAAGACTGGAGGCTAAAGCATATGAAGGATGGTTGCAGGAATTGGGTATGTCTGGTTTAAAGAAAAGAAGGACTAGGGGTGACATGATAGTAGTGTTCCAATATTTGAGAGGCTACCACAAAGAAGAGAGGGGCAATCTATTCTCCAAGGCATATGAAGGCAGAAAAAAAAGCAATGGAAGGAAACTAATCAAGGAGAGACGCAACCTAAAACTAAGGAGAAATTTCCTGACAGGTAGAACAATTAATCCATGGAACAACTTGCCCCCAGAAGCTCCAGCACTGGAGGTTTTCAAGAAGAGACTGGAAAATCATTTGTCTGAAATGGTATTGGGTTTCCTGCCTGAGCAGGAGGTTGGACTAGAACAGGAGCCCCAACCCCAGGCCACAAAATGGCACCGTCACGTGGCCGGCCAGTAACCAGGCTGTGCAACTGAGCAAATTCCCATCCATGCACATGCAGGATCCAGTCTGCAAAAAGCCCGCCTCTATGGAAGTAGTCCCTGGCACCCAAAAGGTTGGGGGGTGTGTGTGCTGGACTAGAAGACCTCCAAAGTCCCTTCTAATTCTGTTATTCTGTCTTAAGAAAAAATGAGTAGGTTCAGTTAATGAAGATAAGATGAGACATTCATAATTCAGCATTGATTCATATGATAAGTTCATGTTCGGTAAGAAATCTGCTTTGGACAGAAGCATCATTTGCTTGACCATTTTTGAAATCTGAACTGCAAGTACTGTACCTGTTTATTACAATGTAGGAGACACGCTATAATGAACTATTTTTTCCTAAGAACAACAATACGAATGATGTTCAGAATACTCCTCTATCACAATCTCATTTTATTAACAAATAATATGCCCCAATCTGATAAGGATTCTTCATTCTGAAGGTTTTTCATTTTCAAAATAACTATGTCAAATACAACCGTTACATTCTTGTTTTTATCTTTAATAAATAGAGTCATCATTTTGTTTCTTTCCAGATATATTATTAATGTTGCTAAAATTACTCCTGTGAAGAATATCTCTGTGAACTTTCAATGATTACAGAATAATCAATTAAGTACCACACCAAGAAAAATAGAGGTAGCCTAATGCCATCATTAAAAGAATCAAGCACAGATTCCAATCCATGGGCATCTAACAAAAAATTCCGAGAGCATCTGGTGCAACAACCCCAACATACATGTTACTAGAATGAAAGAATAGTACAATTCCTTTCATACAGTTCATATATGTCTTAATTTTATTTTATTTTTTAGCAAATTCATTTAATCTACAGCTGAATTTCCAGTATTGGTATAATCCTTTTTGCCATTTAAACAATCAGCATCTTAGTCACAAATTTCTCATTTGATATACACAGCACCATTGCTTTGGGTAAAGTAAAATAGGTAAATATTTTGGACAAATACATAGTCTGAAATGCTCATCAATCTTTTCCATTTCCACCAGTTCCAGAAGTTGTTATCCTTTTCGTATCACACCTATATCCCACACTTCTCTATATGCCTTATCTTTGTTTTTGTCTGTATAGAAAGGAAAAAAATTGTTCACACAACCTCCTTAGGGTATCTGAGATGGATTGTGGACTAAGCTGAGTTTGATGCTATCCTTGTGGATACTCACAGGTGGCCCTGGTGGTCCTGTTTTTCCAGGGAGTCCTGGTTTGCCACGTCGTCCCTGGATAAACAAAGACATATAAGAGCAAGAATTATTGGACAAGTAATCATTTATTTGTTTAAAGAACATGGTTTTGAAAACTATGAAGTCTTTAAGGCAGGACTATTCTCTCAATCAGGGAGATTTTCCAGAACAACCATTCTAAGAACATTACTGGAGATGTATATTCCCTGCTTCATATACCACACTTTTCTTCTGTAAAAGCAGATTTGAACAAATTGGCTTAGTGCCTTGCACAAATTATTCAGGACAGAATGTTTCATTTTAAATGAAAATTTTCATTTTAAAAAATTGATGATGTTAAAAACATTATTTTTTAAAAATGCTCCAAATAAAGTTGAGCTTTCAAGATAACTTCTACTTTGCTCAGAACTGCAATCTGCTACGAGAATGAAGACTGAAGTGTTCTTTTTACCAGGGTTCATTTATTCAGAAAATATTAACCTGAATAGGTGCTGCCTTTTTCATGTGATTACATTCATTTTACAATGTTCTGTTGGCTATTTTCATCCACGTGGCCTATATAGAAAACAATGCTAAATAGGGTCTGACACCAATGACACCAATAAAATGATACCTAAGATTTAGTCAGCTAATAGAAAATGGCAATCAAAGAATTGATTAAAGTCAATATTGAATGGGGGGGGGGAACACAGAAAGCTTTATTTTTAATCCTTTTAGTGGTCATTTCTAGCAAGGACCTATTTATACTTTTCCCAGTCAATATGAAAGTTCTCTGACAGCACAATTGTGTATATTTGAAAACTGATACAGTAATAACTATGACAGTTGAAAAATCTTCCTGAACCAAAGCTGGAAGAATTGGCTGTAAAGAAGAATTGGCTGTAAAGCAGAAATGATAAATGCCATGAACAATGAAGTAGTTTTAACCACTTTAACATTTTTTTTTCAAAACAAAGGTTTACTTCATCAAAAAATTTAATTAGCACTTGTTTTGTAAGTTATGATCATGGATAAAAAACATTTTGTGACATTTATCAAAATACAGCAAACTCAGATGAATTACCAAAAAGGAACAGACAGGATTGGCAGTGGAAGAATTACAATACACTTACCATCCTAAATCTTAAAAATAGGCTGTGCATTACAGATTTACAGATATCCTGCCTCCATTTTCTAGTCTGATTTTCATAGATCACTGCTGTATCTGAACTGAATTATGTACTTCTTGCTTATTGATCTCCATTATTCAAATCATCTGTCACTGTCAGAGATTCCCTATCAACTAATCTGAACTTCATAAATTGAGCAACTCTCTGGGTCTAAGATCAGGAAACAGTGGATGACAATGTTTCAGAAGCCATGTGTCTCCTAACATTTTTCATATGTTTCACATACAACATCCATATTTAGGTCAATGTGCTTTTTGTTAACCTAACTTTAGTTATAGTTTTTGATGATTTGGGTTTGATGGCTTCCATATATGTATTTATATTTTAAGAGCAAAAATATGTGATATATGTAAACATTTTTCATCTAGATGTTTATTGCATCCTGTAACTCTAAACACACCGAGTACAAATTATTATAAAAAAGGGTTTTATTATCAATATTAATGTAGTCCTTTGGGATATTCAAGATGCACAGAATGTTACAACGCATATTTATAAAAAGTGACTGGCTGAAAAGGGTTTTTTTTACATTGCTTTAATATTTTTCTATAATGTAAAAAGCTTCATGTATCATAGTGTACATGCAATATTACATTCAGGTGAGTCTTTCAGAGAAAAATGCTTTACTACATCACAAAAGTGAAGGGTTATGCTCTCGTAGGCAGTAGACTTCCACAGATACCGAGAAAGTTAACCTTTATTAACATTAAAGGGAATAAAAAAGGTCTTGCAGGCAATGGAATCTACCAGTATGCATGAACACAGCTTCTAAACCAGACATTTTATTATATGAACCTTGGTTTCCTTTCAAAGTTATTAACAAAATGTGCCATTTGAATAACTGAATGAAATGTGAGATTTCAAAGCAACTTGGATTTGTTAAAAATTTAAATACTGATGAAAAATCAGATTTTGTTGATTACCTTTCCAGTTCCTTGCTTCTTTCTTGTTTCAAATAAGTACAAAATAAAGAAATATTAAGCACATAGTAAGTTTTGAACTGGCATGGACAAATGTGATTCAGTTGCAGAATGCAGAACTGAATTCTCTGTAACTTATATTTATTAAAAGGTTTGCTCATATAACAGGAAGCATAACCTTTTTTCCAGATTGTTTCTATTCTGATTACTGTCAGTGCCATTGTCCATTATAGATCCATTATAGACTTCAGTTCCCAGAATTCCTCAGCTAGCCATGCTGGCTGTGGAATTCTGGGAGTTAGGATTCATACATCTTAAAGTTGCCAAATGTGGAGACCCTGATTTATATCAGTACAGCCTGTTCATCACATTTGTCTAACTTTTTATGATTCATAGAAAAGGCATTGTATAAAAAAAGGTTTATAAATCCATTAATAGTTGATTATACATAGTACATTCACTAGACATTTTGGAAAACTATCATCAAAAGAATTTGGTATGCATGTCTTGTTCCGTATTAAATAATGAATGGTTGGACAAATACAAAAGCAAATGAAAGGTTTTTCACATGCCTTGTTCCCTGCATAACCTACGTTATCAAATTAGTGAGCAAACAGACCCTAGCATTATGTTCAGATCACCTCTCTGAGAACGATGCTTAGTCTTCCATTCTTATAAGATTCTGTGCTCTAGGAAAAATCAATCCATTGAGCTCTATTAATAACAAGAAATGTGAAGGTATTTCTTATTTAGGAGCAACAGGAGGTACTAGCAGTCCAAGATATTCTTGTGAAATGATTGCATCTCTTTCTACTTACAGATTATTTGTAACAAAGAAACCAGTGAAGAAAAATAAGGGAGGATTATAAACTGAAGGTTATTCCTGTAATAGTAAATAAAGCAGGATGATTCAATAATGATAATATTATCTAGAATTCCCCAGGTGAAAAAGGTGTGGATAGAAAGGCAAAGGCACCAGAGCATCAAAAGCCTCATGTTAGGATGAATATTTCTTATTTGCTATTATGCTATGTTGAAGATTTGAAAATGGACTAAAACCTATTGCGATAATGAATCACAGGGTCCATAGTAGTTGGGTGGCAAATAATAAAATAAAAATGATATTGTTGTTGTTCAGTCACTAAGTTGTGCCTGATGTTTTGAGATCCCATGGAGCATACCATATCAAGTCTCTCTGTCCTCCATTGTCTTCTGGAGTTTGCCCAAACATAATTGTCAATTATGCTGTATCCTCTGCTGTCCCCTTCTCCTTTTGCCTTCGATCTTGCTAAACATCAGGGTCTTTTTCAATGAGTCCTCTCTTCTTATTAGGTGGCCAAAATATTTGAGCTTCAGCTTCATTATCTGTCCTTTCAAAGAACAGGTTTGATTTCCTTTCAGATAGACTGATTTGATTTGCTTGTAATCCAAGGAACTCTCATGAGTCTTCTCCAACACAACATTTTGAAAGCAAAAGGTGATATTAACATTTTTCAATATCAGCCATAACATTCAATGTTTGCATTGAGATGGTATGTGTGTCTTCCTTAATTCCCTTTGTTTCCCATTTATTTCTGCTGTTTTTCAATAGTAAAATGTTTACATATTGACAATCTGAAACTCCACATGATTTCAGTGTGTGCAGTTTCTATATTGAAAGCGAAAATACTTGTTCTGATTTCTTAGGGTTCTTGTTCCTCTAGAAATGTGTAGTGGATGGTTTTTAACCCATGAAAGTCAAGCCAAAGCTTCTCTTTAAAATCATCAAGTTTGTAAGATGTATCTAGCCTGGCTCTTTGGGAAGAAGAAGGAGGAGGAGGAGGAGGAGATGCTAAAGGAAGTCAAGTCAACACTTTTCCTCCTGGAATCGAGAATGCTCTTGGAGAGTTGTACTTCATTCACAGAGCCTTGGGACCATGAGGGCAGCTCTGTTTTTGTTTTTTTGTTTTCACCATGAAGCCAGCTCTAATGCTCATGGTCTATCCGGGAGCATGGGAAAAGGGGCATTTTAAGATGCTGCTGCTGAGCAGCTGCCTTGAGCATTTTTCTTCAACACCAGCTGGGTGGCCTTGTAGAAAATGATGAAGATCAGCAGGTGTGGTAGAGTGCATGGCAACAAGGGCAACTGGGATGGAGGTTGTCAGGCATTCAATACTTTATGGGGTGGGGGTAGTGGGGTTTTGGAGTCTCCCAGGAATTTAGAACTTCTTGTGGGACAGGTCCTTTGTACTCTGCTATGGAGGCTTCCCAGGTATTCAGCCCTTTGTGAGAGAAGGTGCTGTTGCTTTGTGTTGTGTATTGGAAAAAATTCCACTGCATTTAAGGACATAGCACATAGATGGGGAGGGATCTACATAAGCAGGTAGGGGCCAGTCATAAGTGCAGATGGGGCTACCAAGCTTCCAAACTTTGATGACATGACTGCAGGGGGGTTGTGACAGGCACAATTTAAAAGTCCCTCTGTACTATACCATGGTAATTTTCAATGTTCGCTAAACATACCTTCCCAGATATGACTGGGTTATCATAGCTATTGTTGCATCACAAATATATATATACTCCAAGCAGTCTAATATATATTGTAGTAGCGGTCACCACTGAAGTAATAATGATAGATAGCAATAATAGAGTCATAGTATTCACCAGCAATGGCTTTAAGTCTGATAAGGCTTACAAGAAAACTCCTGTTTTCAAAAATATGACCAAAAACATAATTGGAATCTGGAAGGAAGGGTGATAAATATATGTGAGGCTCATAAAAAAAAAACCAGGGCCTCATGCATGTGGTAGCATTTTCTATTAAGGCAAAGCAACCATTGGATTCATTTAATAATTGATTCTTGGAGGGTTTGGGGACAGGAGGATTTTTTTTATAAGGAGAGTCCTTTTCATCAATAAGGCCCTTTTAAACGGATCCAGAAAAGTTCCTCATTTTTCAGAAGTACATGTTCGAACAGTTGTAAAATTTTTAATCATCTCTGCTTGATTTCATCTAGGGTATTGCAAGCTTCATTTCAGCTGTGTCTAAATGAATCTGAATGGAGGTAATGCGATTTGAAAGTCCACTGCAATGAAAGTTTTGCATACTTGGAATTCAGATAAAAGAAATGGTCTTTCATGTGGTTTCCACTAAAACTCCATTACTTCTCTAATTCGGTTTTCATGTTCATTTTACTTACAGTAATTTTAAATGGGGGGGGGGGAGATTCATGGAAATGGCCAAGCAAAATGAAGAATGCTTCAAATAACATCCTGGCTCTACCATGAAATCCCTGAAAGGTAGTTAGGCTTGAAACGACGAACATGTGAATTAAATAAAGCACATGAAACAATAGAAAGGAGGATAAAAACCATTTCAAAATATCTTTGCCAAAATACACCACTACTCCATGTTGTCTCACTTTTGTGTATTGGTTTGCTGTGGTTCGCCTACACAAGACCCTCTAAACAGGCAAAAAATTATGTAGAATTAAACTGTAGCTTCTTGGTATATTCCACATCTTTAGTGCAAGGACTGTTTCTCTGGCTAGGGATGTAAGAATACTTTGGTTATAAAACTGGTTTAATTATAAATGACCAAGGGTAAGACATCGACCTCACGCCAAGGCCTAGCATAAGACTGTGGGGAAATTGGAAAGCCATTTGACTGGGATTTAACTCTTAAGTATGCTAATTTATTTTACTTAAAAATACTCAAGTTGCATCTTTACTTTTATATGTCATGATTTTTAAATTTTTTATCATGGCTAGGGGCCTCTAAAGTCTGGATCATTCTACCTTTTCAAATGTAATATTTACAGGTGAAACTCGAACAATTAGAATATCGCACAAAAGTTCATTTATTTCAGTAAGGCAACTTAAAAGGTAAAACTAATATATGAGATAGACTCATTACATGCAAAGCAAGATAGTTCAAGCTGTGATTTGTCATAATTGTGATGATTATGGCTTACAGCTAATGAAAACCCCAATTCCACAATCTCAGAAAATTAGATATATTACATGCAATCATAATATTGTGCTATATATATTGTTATACATAGAATATAATGTATACATAGTGTACATAGAATAATATCAGACCCCTAAAAAGTATAAGCATGCATATGTACTCAGTAACTTGGTTTGGGTCCCATTTGCAACAATTACTGCCTCAATGTGCCATGGCATGGAAGCTATGCAGCCTGTGCACTGCCTGAGGTGTTATGGAAGACCAGGATGCTTCAATAGCGTGCCTTCAGCTCTTCTGCATGTTGTTCGGCCTCTCATGTCTCTCATCTTCCTTTTGGCAATGCCCCAATAGATTCTCTTATGGGGTTCAGGTCAGGCTGAGTTTGCTGGCCAATCAGCACACAGTAATCCCATGGTCATTGAATCAGATTTTGGTGCTTTTTGGCAGTGTGGGCAGGTGCCAAGTCCTCTGGGAAAACGAAGTCAGCATCCCCATAAAGCTTGTCTGCAGAAGGAAGCATGAAGTGCTCCAAAATACCTCCTGTAGACGGCTGCGTTGATCCTGGACTTAATGAGCACAGTGGACCAACACCAGCAATGACATGGCTCCCAAATCAACACAGACCTGTGGAAACTTCACACTGGACTTCAAGCATTCTTGCACCTCTCCATTCTTCCTCCAGACTCTGGGTCCTTGGTTTTCGCAAATGAGATGCAAAAGTTGCTCTCATCAGAAAAGAGGACTTTTGGACCCAGTGAGCAACAGACCGGTTTGTTTTTCTTTAGCCCAGCGCAGACACTTCTGACGTTGTGTGTTGTTCAGGAACAGCTTGCACGAGAGAATATGACATGTTGAAGCCCATGTCAGGATCCATCTGTGTGTGGTGGCTCTTGATGCACTGAACTCCAGCTCTAGTCCACTCCTTGTGAAAGTTCCCAACATTTTTGAATGGCTTTTCCTGACAAGCCTCTCCAGGCTGCGGTCATCCCTGCTGCTGTGCACCTTTTTCTTCCACACTTTTCCCTTCCAGATATCTTTCTATTAATGTACTTTGAACATCAGCACTTGGGGAATATCCAACTTTGTTTGCATACACCTTTTGAGGCTTTTCCTCTCTATGGAGGGTGTCAATGATGGTTTTCTGCACAACTGTCCAGGTTCAGCAGTCTTTCCCATGATTGTGATTCCTATTGAACCAGACTGAGAGACCATTTAAAGGCGCAGGAACGCTTTACAAGTGGTTATTGGCTTCATTAGCTGATTAGAGTGGGACACTTTGAGCCTAGAATATTGAAACTTTTTTCACAATATTCTAATTTCTGAGATTGTGGATTTGGGGTTTTCATGAGCTCTAAAGCATGATCATCTCAATTATGACACATCAAGGCTTGAACTATCTTGCTTGCATGTATGAAAGTCTATCTCATATTAGTATTCACCTTTTAAGTTGCATTACTGAAATAAATGAACTTTTGCACAATATTCTAATTTTTTGAGTTTCACCTGTAAACAAATTCTACTCTTTAAGTAAAAAGCAAATACTACTATAATACTACATAAAATTGTAAACAACAAGACAGTGTTATTTTTTTTTCTCTTCAGGAGTTTTAATTAGAAGTTACAGTATTACTTGAATAGAATCTAATCTCCTTAGAATCTGATACAGAATGGAATATTACTTTATTTAACACTTTTTTTTCCTCTTCCAAAATGGTGATGATAGTGAAACTGACTTTGGTAAATTCAATTCCCAGGGAAATATTGCTGCTAATATTCATATATGCAAGGTAATAAGAATAGCTAGATGAATACTTTTTATAATAAAATCAAAGACTTTAGCATTTAAATGCCTCCTAAGAAATGGTTCCTTATTTAAAGTTTCTTGCTAAACTTTAACACATTGACAGGAAGAACATTTCAGAAAATAATGTTTGTTTGACTATTTTTCCTGTTGGTACTGCACTGACCTTTACATTTGCTTTCATTTCAAATTAAATCTTCCTCTTATCTAGAAACACCAAATTATGTAAACTTTAAACAAAGCTTCAGGTGTTTCACATGACAATTATAATATACTTAATAGATCCAATCCAAACATATTTTTCATGTTACCAGTTTCATATGTTTCAATTACTAGCAATTATTGCATACTTTTGCAATATTTTCCCTGGTCACTTTAGCATTACATAGTTTGCACAGCTACTTGCTTTTTAATGTTTTTTAAAAGAATGCTGAGAGAAGTCAATGGGTTGTGCATGCTTTGAAAGTTACCTGGAAGAAATGCTTTGGGCCCTGTGCAAGTCTAAGGAAAAAGGTGCTGTTACTTTAAAAGTTGTATTAATGTTGATAAGTGGATTCATTAAAACAACATCATTCTTTTTTCAGGCTTGCCAGAAGCGTCAACCATGTTGAGCCCTTTAAAGAAGAGGGAGGTCAACCTATTTTCCAAAGCACCCGAAGGCAAGACAAGAAGCACTGATTGGAAACCTAGAACTAAGGAGAACTTTCTTGACAGTTAGAACAATTAATCAGTGGAACGGCCTGTCTTTCAATTGTGGGTGCTCAGTCACTGGAAGTTTTTAAGAAGAGATTGGACAACTATTTGTCTGAAATGGTGTAAGGACTCTTACTTAAGCATGGGCTTGAACTAGAAGGTCTCTTCCAACTTTGTTATTTTGTTATTCTGCAGACTGCTGTTATATGGGTTTGTATTTGAGGTCCAAAGGTTTTTCTAATAAAGTAGTTTTAAAGCAAAGACAGCATGATAAATTAGTATCTGCCAGTTGCTGCCATATTTACTTACCCGCTGGCCTTCTTTCCCAGGTGGGCCTTGAGGACCTTCTATTCCTGGCATACTCTGTAAATATAGACAGTTTTCAAATGTTATTTCCCTCATTAATATAACTTAAAACAGCTGCTCATATTCCTAAAATAGTAATCAAATTTTTATAATTAAAGTGTAATTTCAAGCAGTATTCATACAGGTTCTTATGGCTGTGGGTAGCAGATGCTAAAGAGCATGGAAAGATCACACTTTAATCTGAAAGGTGATTTCAACTGTAGATTTGAGCAGTTCTTTCTTGATATTTTTTAAAATAAATGCTACAGGCTAAGTTTTGAATTGGATAGATGATGAAAGACTGTGTGTCTGCTTTATTAATAAATGGTAGCTTCAATATTGGAGGGTTATTTTGTATATTAATTTCTGAACATGAACATTTCTATATGCTCTCCACTATGCTGAATGATAAGAGGGAAGTCTTGACTATCCTGATGCCTCAACATGACTGCAACTTTCATCATCTTCATGACGATAAATCATCGTCTTCATCATCAGCATGACCACTGATTTAGAAACAAGGATGCTTTCTGAGATACATAAAAGCAGAGCACACATAAAAATGACATAGAAATTGTCTGGAAAGCAGGTTATCTTTGTATTTGGGAAAGCTTTTGAAAAGAATTCAGGCTTTGCTAAAAGACATTTCAATCCTAAAAAGGAAACTCCAGTCACAGAAAAAGGAGTAATGGGAAGGAATGCTATAGCAAACCAAATTCAAATTCAGATTCATTTATTGCAACCCTGGGACCATATACGAACAAGATATTGAATAAAATAAGTATTCATACACAACACACACACACAAATGTATATAAGAGACACGTGTGTAAGAGAAAACCAGTAAATATAACAATGGAATCTAAAAATAATGAATAGAACTACTAAAATAAAACCAAATAAAATACTATTTTAAGTTCCAATCCTAAGTAACGGGACAGCATATTGTAGAAATGGTAGCACAGAACTGAGCAATTTAAGAAATTATTTTCAAGTCATCGTCTCAGGGTAGTAGCATGAAATATAAATCACACACCCCATTTAAACATTTCTTCAAGATAGGATGTATACTGTATAAACAGAAGAATGGGGATCTGTGAGGTAAACTCCCCCCCGTCCCAAATTTCTGGGATACAATAAAGCTTAGGACAAGTTTATATAATAGGAAAATGCAGAAGAGATATTAAATCAAACATGTAATTTTAGGAAAAAGTGGAATTCAAGGCTTCTATAGGCAAGGATACAAGAGCTATGGAAACATATACTCTCAATTAGTTGAGCAAAAGCATCATTGTGTGTATCTGCATGTGTAGAAATAAGTGTGTGTGTGTATGTATATATAATTTAGCATGATCTTTGTGCTTCACATATAGTTTGGCTTCAGTCATTTTCATTTTTCACTTCTCAGCATTTATGAGAGAATGTGATTTTTGGGATGAAGAGATATCTCACAAGTGCTTCCTGTTGTCCTGGGTAATCTCAAACTAGTAATTTGAGAAATCTCTAGCTGATTTTAATTAAATTATATTATTTTGGATGACATGGCTTCAGGTTTATGTCTTTATTTGATTTTGTTTTCAAATTTTAGATCAATACACAAGATGCATGACCCAATTTTTCCTCTCTTAAATCAGCTTAGTAAGTTACATGAAATATATTTATGAAATCAACAAAACATGACAAGTGAATCTTATTATTCATAACTACAGAGCTGTTTTCTGTCTTATTTATAGATAACATCATCAAACAATTTTTTTAAAAAAATATTTTTGTACAGCCAAGTAAGTTCTGCATATTTTAAAGTAAAATAAATCAAGGTCAACTTCAGGTGATTTATTATTCATACCAAACAAGGCCAGTTCCCTTATCCCTGGAAAAACATTTCTCTTTTATCCAAAAGAGAGGTGTGAATTAGTCCCTAAAAAACAGATTCTGGTGGAGATATTAGAATGGAGATATTAAAATGCATAGGTTGTACATGATAACTTTCTTACATTAGCATATCTCAAATTATCCACAGCTTGACTAACTTGATCTCTTAATTGACTTGACTTGCTTTCAAACTGTTATACTCAGTAATGAAAATGATAGAAATGAGCTTAAAAGATGCTACAAAAAGTAAAATTTCACTGGTAGAAAGCTGCAGGAGGTTGTCACAGTTGAAAACAGAGCACAGGCTGGCTACGTACAGCCTCCCCAAGCTCAATTTTCATTGGCAGAGGGCTGCAGGAAGCCATTGCGGCCAAAAATGGAGCTCAGGTGGGTCATGCATGGCACTCCCAGGCTCTGTTTTTGTTGGCAGAGGCACCGCAGGCTGGTCTGCTGTTTCAGGGTGGGCACGCAGGCCAGATCTAAGCACCCAACGGGCTAGATCTGGTCCCTGGGCCTTGAGTTTGACACCCCTGGTATATGGGAATAAGCTTGGGAGACAGGAAGAAAACATTTATCTGGACAATAGTCTAATAAATGATTGAATGTGAAGGAAGAGGGGTGGAGAAAGCATCTCAGAAGGAACCATCCTTGTTTTCAGCAGAGCAAAAGTAAGAGCTGGGAAGTTCTTTCAAATTTTCCAGATTCCCTTAATGTAACCTTACAAATAAGACAGCATTAGTACTCATGGTTGTGATATCTTATTTAATAAAATAATTAGGTTTCAAACTTTTGTAGACTTCAGTGAATCAATTACTTTATCTTTTAAGCCATGTTCTACTTTTAAAACCCCCATTCATATTAGCGGTGCCCTCCCTTATTTACAAATTTTTATATCCTATCCAGGCAATTTATATCTTAGCAAACAGGAACATGTTATCTGGGCTTGAAGCTAAGCAGGGTCAGGTCTAGTTAATATTTGAATGGCAGTCTTTAAGGGAATAGCATTGGCTAGACTTGTGAAAGTCTGGAAAAGGTACTACTAAACCAGTTACTGTTACCAAGAAAATTCCATGAATCAGTCCATAAAGTCACTGGAAACTGAGCTTGATTAGATTAAGAATTTATTTGTAAATGATCCATTTTCCTTTGCTTCTTTGATCTTTTCTTCTTTTGAAAAAATCCTTTCAGAAAGGAAATTCAAGAAAACTGAATAATATGTTTTGATTACTACATTACGAAGCAGTTGTCTGGAAATATACTACTTTGTATAAAGTGAAGTAATTCTATTTTTTTAAAAAAACATTTTAAAATATACTTAGGAAAAGGAAGGGAAGGAAGGTGGGTGGGTGGAAATTAGATAAATTTTATAAAACTTAGAAAAAATGGGTGAAATCTACTATTATGCTATAACTAAAACTATAAATTAGAACAAAGTATAGTCATAAATTAAATGACAACCACATATCTCTAAGGCCCTTTAAATACCATTAATAGAATTAAGTCAGAGATTACCAGAAAGAGGAATAAGAATTATTAGTCAAAATAATGAAGAAATAACAAGAATGTTTAACTAATCTGAAACCCTGAAACTTTATGAAAACTAGACAGTCTGATGTTTTAAGAAAAAGGCAAAACTAAGTTGTGGTAAAAGTCTACAGAATTTTATAGAATTGCAAAATGTACAGAATTACAGTCCATAATCCTATATAATACCTTGTTAAAAATGTAAGAAGATTTATGGCCTGCTTCTAACATTTTAACAAGATTTGATGTAAAGCATTACTTGAATTAACTATAAGCCATTTCATCTGTGAAAACTTAGAGTACACTTAAATTAATAGTTAAATAAATGTGATTACATACATCATAACCAGGGAAAGGATTCTACCAGTTTGCACCTATTAGCTAGAACCGGTTGTTAACATTCTAAGCAGTTTGGAGAACCGATTGTTAGAAGAAATAACTGGCCTAATCCTGTAAGGAAGGCAGGAGAGCAACATTTCTGGTGTTTGCTTAGGCTAGGTCCCACTGGCCGTAGGATGCAAAAGATGCAAAAAGGACACAGCGGAACGAGCAAAATTTTCAGGGGTTGCTCCACTCCATTGTCATCCGCTCCAAAAAGCTGGCGTAAAAATTTGCTCATAAACAGAACAGAAAGAAAGCGAAAAGAACGGAACGTGGGTAGTACTGTAGTTGGGGGATGTTAAATGGATGATTCATAAGAAGGCCTAGAAGGTGTATATAGGGATGCAAACCATTCCTTGCTGCATTCCTTTCTATTTCCGTGGCTACTAACGCTGTGTAGACATCCGTGCTACCTTTTGTTTCCTCCCTCTTTCCATTTTTCAGCTGCAGCGGAATGTGAGTTCTGGCAGGATTTGCCGAGGATGCATGAGAGGATACAGCGGATGTTTAACGGATGATAAATGGACCATTAGAACATTTGTTGCTCGTATGTCACTGGATTTTACATCGTACATCAGCGGATAAGTTCATCCGTTCACAAAGTTTTGTGCAAATCTCTGTGGACGAATGCTCAAAGGATTAGAGCCGTATGAAAACATGTATGCAATGAGTACACAATGGGATGCAAAGCCGTTTTCCCAACATTTTTTAACATTTGTACATCCTCTTTGCATCCGTTGGTGGCAGTGAGACAGGGGCTTTTACAGAAAACTGCCTCTCCGTTACCCTTATTACATTCTTGGCCAGGACTATACTTCCTGTCTCTGGAACATCTCTGGAAGTTCTTCCCCTCCTTACTTGCTGGGGATACTTTGCTTGTTGTTGGGAGTGACCATTCAAAGTTACCAATGGCATTGAAAAAGTGACTTATGACCATTTTTCACCTTCACGACTGTTGCAGGCATCTTACAGTTCCATGAGAGGCCACGGCGAAGGAGATGCATGCCTCGATGTGAGTGATATTGAGTTGGCCACACCCAGCCAATAACATGACCACCAAGCCATGTCCATCCAGGCACATAACCACCAAGCCACGCCCACCACCTAAACCACGCCCACAGAACCGGTTGTTAAAAATTTGAATCCCACCCCTGTTCATAACCAATTTTGAAGCCTTATAAGTGAGTAAACCATTCAGAGTTTTTTCTTAGAGAAAAATACATTTAAATATAATATTATGCAACATAACATTCAATAATTTTAGATATTATGAGATTGTGTGCACTGAGGATATATACTTAATTTATGTTCAACTATAGAAAGTACAAAACTCATACAAATAATAAACAAAGATCATAATGAAGAATATTATTTCAATAACATCTAGAGAATTATAAATCCCTTTCTCTAGATTAGACTTTGATTCTTGTCAATCTTTCTGGGCTTTTGGCACACTGCTTTGTATTAGATCCAATCCTTCCTGTTGTGATGCATCTAGAAATGATGCTAGGAAACTACTGCTCAATCCTTCTTTGTTAAGGTATGGTGTTCCACAGGACTTTATCTTGTTTCTATGTTGGTTTACCTTTAGAAACCTAACCTTTGGGACTGAAGATTTGGCATGGGGTTGTGTTCCTTCATATAGACCAGATCTCTTGATCATAGTAGTTACTGGATTCACAGGTGATAGCTGTGTCAAAGAGTGTGCTTGTATAACTATGTCTAGTGAGACAATTGGACCCTTCCTGGAATACTGAGATATATCAGTGGTCATCTATCCCTTGATCATATCCATCTTATCAATCACAAATGCTTTACACGTGTCTGACTCTAAAAAATGTCTGAAAATTGCAGTTGGTACAAAATGAAGTGGCTAAATTACTGAGGGATTATTTAATGCCTGTAGTGAAAGATTTCTACTTGTTGCCAGTTGTCTACCAAAAATAATTAAAGACAAGATATGGCTTCCCATTCTATGAACCTAGCCAGTTGCTCAGATCAGAAGAAGAAGCACTTTAGAATAGGGCCTTTTTGCCAGAAACTCATCTATCTGGACCTTTTCCTTTGTGAGCCCAACCTAGAATATGAAATGAATTCCCAAACAATGTTAATTTGGCCCCCATTTTCCCAGTGGGAAAAAATAACAGCAAAAATCTTTTTCAGCAAGCTTTTAACTCGTTTCTAACTTAGTTGAACTAAGTTTTGATTTTAATGGTACTGATTTTAAATTTATCTTAATTTTAAATATCTTGAGTTTTTAGTCACACATTTTATAATTTTTACTAATTGCTGTAGTTTATTTCTGAATAGAGAAAAATGGGACATAGACATATCATTTGATTAATTATTGAATCTTCTTCTACAAATAAAATGACTTCTGCTGTCCACATTTTTTTAAAATAGAGAAGAGCTGTGCTGGAAGAAAAAGAATTCATTGATTTTATTTTCCCCTGATCCATGGCACCATTTGCACAATTTCAGAGAATTTTAAAATTCTCTAGAGCAAATCTTTTGAGACAGAGAATCTGGAAAAAATGCCATCTGTGTCTTCCAGACACAAGTGGAATTTTGCTGAAAAAGCACCTACTTTTGAGGGTACAAGGCAGAGAATAAATCACAAATTCTGCTTTTTCTGTAATTATATAATCCCAGCACCAGCTTGATCAATAAAATGAGGCTACCTCTGATTGAAGATATGGAATATAAAAGATCAACAAACTGACATCAACTCATGCTTTATACTATCAGTGATAGGAAGAGGTATTTGTGATATTTTAGGGTCATGTGTTGAAATAATTAGGATGCTTTTAGATAATCTGCACTTGGCTAGAAGGGTAGGAGAGTATCATTTACTGCTTGACATCAGGCAATAAAAGTATCTTGGGCTAGTTCTGTCTTGAAATTGCATGATGCCACTTGTTAACTGTACTTATATGTAGCACTAACAACAGAATGTGTCTCAGTCTGAATGACTAACTTCTTCATTCTGTTTGCTTTGTACCAAATGTGTTACCTGATGCTTCATTTAGCCAGATCTTAAGGAATATGGAACCAGCATTTCAAATATCTGTCTAGTAAGCACATTTAGGTGCTTTTGCTTGTGACAGACTTAACCCTTGCCTACTGCTTAAGAATTTGGTGCCATCTGGATGAGTATTTTATAACTCCCCAAAGGGATAGGCCTACAGGAACGTAAAAATGGATGCTCATTTTCCTGGAGAACTAAAAGCTGTGGATCAAATGTCAAGAGGAATAGTTTTCATATACTTTATGAGAGAGATCACCATACCACCTTCCTTCACCTGTCACTCTTGTGACATGACATCCATAGGCTTAAGCTCTTGAGACCAGAAAGGAGGGAGAAGCTTAGCCAACTGTGTCATTTCAGAGAAAAGCCCCTTACTCCTGCCAATTCAGCACCTTGACGAAACTGTGAAGATAAAGCTGTCATCTCTGAAGTTCAGTCACTGCATCAACCATTTTAGTCCATTATGTTATTTTATCAGTATTATATTATTTTAACATTAGGGAAACAATCTGTATTATGTGGGAAATTAATGTTTAAAGTCAAGCTGTCATGCATGTTAAGTAAGGAATTACACTATCTTACAGTCATGTTCATGTGTCTCTATACTTTTTTTTAGGGCAATTCCAAATACTTTTCTTAGAAAAAAAATGTCCATTGAAATCTTTTTCAATATTTTTCATGCCCAAATAAAGAATAGACAAAGCCAACTCTTACCAAAGTTCCAGGACCATTAGTTAAAATTTTATTGACTTATTTGGATTGCTAAGTGATAATAAAAACAAAGTTTTCACCCTAAGTGCCCAAAATGTAATAGTCACTTCTTACTGTACCTCAGTTTTAAAACTATGACTTTATGGAGGCAGGTTTCAAGCTCAGTGTTTGGGAAGCAATTCAAGAGTGAATGTAGGTTCTGATAAATAAAATGAATCTTAAATAAGGATGTTGTCAGACACCTGATAGCTCTTTGCAATTAGATTACGATTGAGCAAGGACTGCTTAGACTCCAGTCTCAAGTTTCCCATCTCATATTTCATCTGTCATTCCCTCAGCAATTTTTCTCTGCTCCAAAAGTGCTGAGAGATACATTTGGCTTGCTAGGGGAAATGCAGCATAGGGGATTGATTTTCCAAATCTCTGCAGGAGTGTCCATTCTCCATAGGACTCATTTTAATGCCATTGGGAAAATGATCATCCACGTCCGCTAAGGAAAGGCACTTCAGTGTCCTTTTGAACACATTACTGCATGTGAAAAATGATAAACAAAGTGACATATTCTTTTTGCCTTGTTTTGCAAGGTATGACCTTATGTCACACAGTGAGATAGCCAAAATACTTTTGAAGAGAATGAAAGTAGACTGTGTTCAGCTGAAAAAAAATCTAAGATTACTCTCATTAATTGTATAGGTTGCTAAATGTACATTTTGTGCAACTGAGGAAGTAAGCATTTCATTTAGATAGATAAATTATCAATGGAAATAATCACCATTGTATACACAAGCCAATATTTGGAAGACTCCTTCATTGATATCAAATTAAGTACTTACTGCTAGGGCAGCAGGTCCTGGAGGTCCCATATCACCCTATAATATTAGGAGGAAAGCAAAAAGTAACAATCTTGTGTTAGTGCAATTTTAAAAATTCCACTTCACTTAAAATACTTAACTTGACATCTATGGTCCATTCAGCTTCATTTGAACTACTTGATTCAATACATAAAGTCCCTATTCAATTTACTTCAGAGAAATATGATGATATAGTGAAAATTAAATTGCTGAACAGCTCGAGGTCAGCAACCATCATCTGAGAGAGATTCAGGCTTATTCCTAGGTGGCTCATTTTTAATGATATATTAGGGTTGGCTTATCTGCAGAGAAGTTTATACATGAATATATCTGGTAAGTCTATTCAGTCCTTTTTCTGCATTAATTACTTAACTATTTTTGTACTTTTTCATCATATCCTCCTTTCTGAAGGTATTTTCCCTAATTTGTACATTTTTTGCAAGTACATTTCATCATTCTTTATAAAACCCACTTGACATGTTTTAACGTGTGTGTGTGTGAGAGAGAGAGAGAGAGAGAGAGAGAGAGAGAGAGAGAACACATTTGTAAATTCAGAGAAGTGAGTCTGTCATCATGGAACAATGCTCTGCTCATGTGTATTGCTGGGATACACCCACCCACCCCCCCGAAAAAAAAAACCTATGCAAAAACCCCACGGATGGAGATGAGGGGAGGGGAAGAAGTAGTTGCAGAAGAGCAAAAGAGACAATTATCTTGCTTAGGTAAAACTCAGCAAGTAACATTTTCCAAGCAGTTGTTAATATTCAGACTCGTATTCAACGACATTTACACAAGAGCACTGGATGCAGCCCCCTTAGTGTTTCTTCTTTGTTCTTTTATTATCAGCAATTTCTACTCTTCTTTTCTACTCTTTTTACCCAGGTCTTTCATTTTCACCTATCAGTTCAATATAAGCGTTCGCATGTGAACACATATGAATACCTTTTCTCCCTTTGCACCAGTTATTCCACAATCACCAACATCACCTTTTAAGCCCTATGGAAGAAGGAAAAAAGATGAGGAACTGTATTTAATATGTATTAAATTCTGTAAGTAAGAAGTATAGTAGTTAGGCTCCCACATTAGAAATTGGGAGACCTTGAGTTCTAGTTCTGCCTTAGGCATGAAGCCAACCAGGTTACCATGTTTCTTTTTGAAATATTTTCTTTATTTCATTTTTTAAAAATAAATGGAATAAAAGTCACTCTGGAGACAACTCATAACTGTGGGTTGTATCCAGCTTGTTCATTCCCAGTTTTTAAAGGAGTATTTTAAATGTCACTTTTAAAAATAATTAAAAATTTACAAATGAAAATACCTCTATACCTGCTGAAACAAACATGCAATTCTTAAAAGTGGACTCATTAAGTTTGTCATCCATCTAAAAGTATCCGTAAAATTGCTAATTGGTTTTCATGACAAATTTGATTGAGAAAAAATTGATGTTAAGATGATAAGCAACATCTCTCCTAATGCAGGCAGGAAACTTTGAATCAGAAAGTGTTCAAAATACTCATAATTGGACAATACTTTTTTTTTTTTTTTACAAAAGTTACATTAATTCACCATTTAGAAGAAATAGTTACAGTACATTAGCATTTAAGTCGTCACCTCAAATTAAATAATGCATTTTGATAAACCTGATTTTACATTTATGCTTATAAGCAATCAAAGAGTTAAATCTAAAGCAATATTTGTTCTGTCTGAAGAAGACAGACCAGGCAAAGAGAAATGAGTAGGGAAAAAAACCCTGCCTTATTGCCCATGCTTGAATAGCATAAATACAAATTACTCTATTCAGATTTCTGAATGGATTTAGATTTCTGACTGATTTTTTGTGGACTATAAACAAAAATGGTTATGAGATCTCAGAAAGCAAATGGAATATGTATATAAACATACATATTTATCATGTTATTTCCTTTCAGGATGTGCGGTGCTATGCAGTGAGCTTGAAAGAAATAAAAAAATACTTAGAAAAATAAAACAAAGTAGTTGAAATTACTTAATACTAGCAGCATTCATATAGTTCTCCATACCTTTTTATCTTTGCAAAACATCCTTGCTTTCTCCACATCCATATGCTTCTTTGTTCTTTACATAGATTATTTCCCTCATTCTGAAGTTCACATCAATTTCATTCCATCACTGTTTTCTTGGACTGCTTCTTTCTCTCAAACCATTCATAATTTTTTCATAGATTTGTTAAGCAATTCATTTGGTATGATTAATTCAATGTTTGTACCCAATCCACGTTTACTCCAATCCATACCCATTACCACTTGGCCTGATTTCTTCTTCTTTTACTCTACTTCTTTAAAAATATTCCCACCCCATTCATTTTATTGTTATGTTTCTTTTATGTTACTTCTTACATAAAATTGACTCTGACTTCTATATAAGCAAATAAACAAAAGTATTCCATTATGCATAGCCAGTTTTACTTCTCTGAACATATTCTTTCTTTGCAAGAAACTACCTACTGCCTATCTACCTACATTTCCTCATCTCAAAATTTCTCCATTCATTCAAAATACTGTATATGACAAGCAGTAATAATCATGGGGGCAGGTATACATTGCTTTTGAAGTGCTTATTGCTTTATTTTATTTATTTATTATTTTATTTTATTATTTTATTTACTTTATTTTATGTATGTATTTATATTCTGCCTTTATTATTTTTATAAATAACTCAAGCAGTGATCATATCCAATACACCTTCCTATTTTTTCCATAATAAGAACCCTGTGAGTTGAGTTGAGAGACTATCCCAAGATTATCCAACTGGCTTTCATGGCTAAAGTGGGATTAGAATTCATAACTTCCTGCTTTCTAGTCTGGTGCTTTAACCACTAGACCAGAGGTGTCAAGCTGGATTTCTTGCAGACCTGGATTAGTATTGTAGTTGCCCTCCATGGACAACTGAGAGAGGAAACAGGATGGACAGCCTACTGCAACATCCTGCTGGCCAAAATAGGCACAGGGAACTGAGAGGGCCCTTTGCACACCCTGTTTTTGGTCTGGACGGCCTCCTGCAGCACCCTGCTAGGCAAAATGAGGGTGGGGGTTGCATGTTGCCCTCACAGGCCCCATTTTTGGCTTGGATGGCCTCCTGCAGCATCCTGCTGGCCAAAATGGGGTGCAGGATGTCGCAGGTTGCCCTCACGGGTCCCATTTTTTGCCTGGATGGCCTCATGCAGCATCCTGCTGGCCAAAACAGGGCACAGAGGCCCTGTGGGACTCCCTGTGCCCTGTTTTGGCTGGCAGGGTAGTGCAGGAGGTAATCCAGGCTGAAAATGGGGTGCATGGGGGCCATCCATGGGTCCCTCATACCCCATTTTTGCTGGCAGAGGCACTGCAGGCTGGTCCCTTCTATTTCCAGACTGGCCCCATGGGCCAGATATAAGCACCTTGCACCCCATGGGCCAGATATAAGCACCTCAAGCCCACAGGCCTTGAGTTTGATACCCCTATACTAGACCAAGCATTTTATGAAATTTTCTGGCATTGCATTCTTTTGGTTTATGAAAAAATCAAATTGTTTAATAAAAACAATTATTTTTAGAACTAGAAAGGAGGATATTTTTTAAACTTTTCCATCAATCTCTTCATATAAATAAATTATTTGAAAATAACCTTTTCTCTGATTGTGACAATGGATGATTCCACTGGATTAAACAGCCTGTTGCAGGAGATTAGAATGACCTGTTTCTTACAACTAAAAACACTTCAGCTAATTGGTGAGTTATCACGTTTTAGAGAAAGAAAGAAAGAAAGAAAGAAAGAAAGAAAGAAAGAAAGAAAGAAAGAAAGAAAGAAAGAAAGAAAGAAAGGGAAAAGAAAACTAAAAAGGATAGGAGAAAGAGATTTTCCCATTTCTTTTTTTAGGTGATTGCTTAACCAAATGGTCCAATTGTATAAATTCACTAAGCTGTTATTTCTTCATTAGGATTTTATGTACAATCACCTTTTACCTTGTGATTATCCACAAAGAAATTAAACAAAACATACATATCAACTTACATCCCTTCCAGGTATGCCTTCTATTCCTTTTTCTCCTTTTTCACCCTAAAAAGAAAGCAAGCAAACATCAATTAACATATGCACTTTGAGAAAATATCTTCTTGGAGATCATTGTAGAAATTTTTAATTGAAACTTCAGCATAATCTATACTCATTACCCACAATAGTATATTTTTAATTTTCACCAATTTAATCTTATAATTTTTCTCATGGAATTAAAGTAAAAGAGTTAACAAAATGATTAGATAAAAGTGCAGCCAAATTTGTTAATGATGTTTTCACAGACATGTAAAATATTTGTTTCCCTCTTCCATGGCATCATTCTCACTTCTGAAAAATAGGACTCTAATTCATGCACAAGTGTTTTTATTATTCCAGTCGCACCTGATAATATTTTCCTAATTCAACTTTTATTTCTTCCTCTTTTCACCTTTCTTGTTAAAGTCAAGTCCTTGGCACCCACAGGCAAGTATGTATACCCAAAGTATGTGTCGTCTCACAAATGTATTCACTAGCCCAATATATGAAATGCTATTTCCTAAGATACAAGGGTGTGGAAAGTTGGTATGTAGAAAGGTTTGCTTACCTAAGAATTCAGTGGATGACATTCTATCTTAATAGTAAATTTGTTTTTTCATTAAGGCTTATTGAAAATTAAGTGTAGCTAGTACCATAGCCTAAGAGTTTTTCATCATGTATTGAGGTCTAATTTAGGGGTTGCCATCCTTTTGGACCTTAGGGACCACCAAACTCATAATTTTAAATCCCAGGGACCACTAACTGGTTCCGTGGGCATGGTCTAATTTGTGGGTGTGACTTGGTGGTCACGTGATTGGCTAGGCATGGCTTGTATAAAATATTTATATCAATATTGAATTTTTTATAAAAAAAAAGGGCAACTTTTACTGAAAATCAGGCAAAGCAGGCAGGCAGATTGAATTGCTCACAGAATCACAGATTCATTCAGAGATCTATCTATCTGCCATCGGCTAGTTCATTCTGTTACATAAAATTTGCTTGCTTTTGCACTGAATAATCGAAACTTCAGTCCTAAGGGAGGTTCGGCTGTGCTGAAAAGCAGAGCTGAAGATCTAAAGATTAGCTAGAAAGCAAGAAATCCAACCATTTCCTGCTTCCTAACTAATCTAAATCTCCCAGCACAGCAGAACAGCTGATGGTTGGAAAAAAGAAAAATAGCAATTTAGTAGGCAAGTTTTCTGGGTAAGAAGTGAGTGGGCAAGGGAGGGTTCCCACGGGCCATGTGGATAGCGCAGCCTTCTGTTTCTGCACAGCCTGAATTGCTTTGAGGGGGTGCTCTGGGGTGAGATTTCTCTGTGGCCCACCAAAATTTTCTCATGGCCCACTGGTGGGTCACGGCCCACTGGTGGCGACTGCTGATCTTATGAAAAGGCCATACTTAAGAACTGCATGAAACTCCATCATGTGGAAAAAAATCAAAAATCTTAGCTGCTAGTTATCTGAAGCAATATTCATATTTTGTAGGTCAATAGAATGAGCTTGGACATCCAGATAATCTAGAAAGGCTGTATGGCTTGAATAAATACCATGCTGCTCAAAGAGAAGATGACCCCAAGTTTAAGATGACACTCATAAATTAAGAATAGATAGATAAAAAATAGAGACAAAAATACTATGTAATTCCAGCTTTTCCACCTTGTCAACATTTTGTACAGCCCAGGTTTTGGAAAAGGCAAGTTTATAAAACATCAATATTAGTGGTTTCTAAATATTTCAGACTGATGTACCACAAATGTGGAATCCTTTCATTTTAAACCATCTGATGATTTGTATGTGAGAAAAATCAAAGGAAAATGAGAACAATATGCTAGGGAAAGAAAGAGAATAATTGAAAAAAAAATCAGAGAACAATGAAAGAAGAACCATAGAAGCTCTATGTGTCCAATAAATATTGCACATTTTCCTTCCTTTGTTTTATTAATTCTTCAAACAAATCCAGCCTTTCCTTTATTTTTTCTATATATAATTCATAGTTTAAAGATCAAAGTGAAATATCTTTCCATAATTTATTACTGAATTCCTATATTGTTGTGTAGTAAGAAATAACATAAACAATACAGCTTTCTCACAAAAGATTTCTTTTTTCCGCCCTATTTTCAATGCTGTACAAATCACCCTATTTATTAATCGCACCAAGAACATGCTGTCAGGGCTTCAACAAATCCACCCTCATTCAAATAAAAAATCTCTAGCCACATCTCAGAGAAAAGTAAATTGGTTTATTAGAATTTGCCATGTTGCCACGTGGCTGGGTGCAGCCGATACTAAATTACATCATACATTTCCCCCTTGACCCTGGTCTTTCCTTCACCCCCTGGATGTGACTTCTCCAATGGGACACATCCATCTCCAAGAGTCATCCATCATGCTCTCCAATAACCTTCTTATGCTCTGACAACTTTGGGCTGCCGAGGTGATTATCGAAGCATTTCAAGAATGCCTTGTTTTCTCCCACTCCCTTTTTTGGGCAGCTAAAAAGACCAAAGGAGTATCTTTTTAGTTGACACACGCACTTTTACATTTAATTCTCATAGCTCATATCTCATATCCCTTGTAATGCTGGTCTAAGGGATTGAGTCTTTCCAAAATCTAAAAACAGGAGGGGGGGGGACACCTGCCAAGAACCTGATTATAACTAACAGATGGACTACTTGTAATTTTAGGTCACTTCTAAGGCTAAATTCTATTATAAAATTGGCATTTTCAAACTTATCAATTTACAGCTCTGTATTAATTGGAACCATATTACTGCAATGCTCAGTATTTCCCTCCAGATGTTTAAATTTAGCAAATCAGATTACTCAACCGAAGATATAGCCTTTCAGCTTTTGTTCTAGTTTACAGACAGAATTCCAATATGTAGGCATTCCAGGTTGGAGAAATCTTCAGTGGTATTTATGCAATCTGGAAATATGTTCTCCCATTAATAAAACTGAAGTAAACCTTGCAAATAAAATATTAAGATGGATAGTGTTTTCTTTCCCCTTTATATGAGCAAAATACTAGGGAACGGGCAGATATGCAGGTCTTTGAAAGTGGATGATACAATCAGTCTCCAAGAGAAAACAAATTGAGATCGTTTTTATAGGTTCACATCACAGAGTCAATATTTAATCTTATCTATACTTTGATATTTTTTTTTAATTTGGCTTTTCTCTAAAAAAGATTGAAAACTGAAGAGAACTAGCTAACTCCCTTTTCTGTTTATAGGTTGTGAAGAGCCAACTTTTTTCTGTCAGCAGATGACAAATGGAATTATTTTTGTAGAATGCATTTTTAAGACATCTATACTTTCTGGGGCTTTAGTAGAGCTATGCTATTTTTTTTTAAGAGGGCAGCATGTAGCATGCAGTCAGGGATTACGACCATGTAAACTATACACTAGCCTGGGAAGCTCATTCAGTTCAGTTCTGACTTCATAACTTCAGTTTCATTTCATAACAGCTACTACTCTGCCTCTCAGTTCATATTCTTCACTTGAGTATTTGTTACATTTTTATTTCAAGATTGGTCAGGGTGGGGTTGGGGAGCAGTTTCCAAAACAACTTATGCTTTCCCAGTGGGAGAAAAGCACATCTTCAGGAATATGTGTGTTCCGTCTGGAAAAACGCGAGGTAGACCGGGTTCCAACAGCAATTGTATTTATTTAAATATTTACAGCAATGGAACGGTTTGGCTCAAGCTGCGGCAGCCTTTATGTATGGTTTGCCTGCCGGCTTGTAGCTAATGACATTTACTTGAGTTTGCTGCCTTTTGGCGGTTCTCCTGGATTGGTTCTTAGTGAACCAATCCCATGCAGGCCTTTNTGGTTCTTAGTGAACCAATCCCATGCAGGCCTTTCTGCCCAATCACATTTGAGACATTTGGAGTAAACCATTTTATATAGAACAGTGTGGGTGAGTTCTTAGATGTATAACAACAGGTCCAGTGGTTGGAAAGATAATACAATATATTGTCCCTGAGGAAATTATCTTCCAGGCAGGTTGGTAGTGTTATTCCAAACATTTGTTGGAAGTGATATAAAGACTCCTGTAAGCATAATCTATTCATTTTTATTGTCATTTCCTCCCCAAAGAACCAAATTCTTGCAGTTATTTAGCTAATGTACTGGAGTTTTAAAATATTGAAATCCTATATTGACACAACTAATGTCATAAAAGTTTGTTTCCAAATAAATATGAAACAGGCTTAGAGTCATGCTTTTTTCAAACAGAAGTAAATTTTTTAATAATTCCTTTTGATTTAGATCGAAACCCTCACAGGCATTTCTGAGAACAAACAACTTTACTATATACTGGTTTTCTTTTTCTATTTCATTTCAATTTGTATTTTCTCAAAATGTTATGGACACCATTATTCAGGAGTGGAAAATCAATACTCTACTTTAAAGCAACTGTGCTGGAAGTCATGTTCTTTGCTAGAAGTAAAATCATAAATTTTATATAGATTGAACTATTTCTCCATAATATTTAAACCTGAATGTTCATTTTTCCACATCAGTTTTATATTCTGGCATTTTAAAATCCATTTTCAATTCCACAACATCTTTTTCCATATCATTTTATAATCTAATATCTTAAAAACTCCAAATTCACAATCAGGTCAGTCTCAGTCTTTATTATATCCAGTAAAATCTATCGTTCATATCCTTTGCAATAATAGCATACAAACTTGTAAGTAACTTCTGAGTAAACTTGTAAGTAACTTCTGAGTAAACTTGTAAATAACTTCTGAGTAAATTGCCTTACTCAGAAATTAAGCAGCCTTAATTTCTTTTATAGTTAGTGTTGCTCCATTGTATTAATGGGTCTGCTCTCCTTTAATAGTAATCCTTTGTTCTCTCTGGTTCTCTTTGGTTCCCTGTAACCAAACTCTTATTGTCTGTTTATTTTCCAATCATAAAAGTTTTCCCAAAGAAGTTTTTTCAGAATCAAATATCTCATATATTATTTTATAAATTTAACCTCCCCTCAGTAAATATTCTTTCAAATCCATCCAGCCCCTTAATTTTCCAAAATCAACATTCGAGACCCCATTTTGCTGATTTCCAAACATTACAGTTTTTCTTGTTAAACTTACTTAGAGATTGTTCCATCCAGGGTGGAAGAAACCTCTCACAGTATAAAGCAGCTTGTCTTTCAGAAGGCTTTTACCCCCCAAAAGTCAATAATAAGCAATTTCCTAAAGTAACTAAGAGAGGAAATATGCAAACCTAAGGTCTCTTTGAAAGGCATTGAGTGTGGCTTAGGCAACATGAATATCCCCCCCCCTCCCCAGGCCTCAGACCTTTCAAACCTGCTGATTTGCAATCTCTTCATCTTCTCCTTAATTTGGAGAGGAATTCCAAGAAGCCAATCCTTTCACTGAGTTCTATTTTGGTCATGTTCATTGGCTCCACAAAAAGCAGATTTGTGCTCAGTTCACCATGCAGTCCAGGAAATTATTCAAGTACTTCCTTTCAAATGTTACCATCCCTTATTTCATATGTGCCCGTATAAATTTTTTGAGATTCTTATGATCTTTTAACATGCTATCTCCCACATTTTTAAGGTACAAAGTACTAAGCAATATTTTTATGGGCAATTCTTACATTGGAATGGAATTAATTTATAACAGCATCTGTTCCTGAATTAATTTTATGGAGTTTTAGTTTGAACTTGCAAAATCCCTTGTCTGGATTTCAAATGATTAGTTATGTGATAACAAATATGTTATCAAGTTGACTCTCAGTAACCATACAGGTGGGTTTTCTCCATATTGCACAGGACGGGAATACAGTCAGATTTGCTTCAGAAAGTACCAGTAGTACGTTTATTCCTTTGTTGAATTTTTAAAAATACTCTAGACGTATTTTTTTTTCCTTAACTTTTGGCTTCATGCTTTAAACTCCTATGCATGTCCTGTAACATCAATAAATATCACAAAGTTTATAATTATTAATAAAGAAAACAAGTGTTGATTATTAACTCTTTTTAAGCACTCAGAAATTCTTATAATATTGCCACAGACTTCTTGGAGTCAAGAACAAAATCAGAAAACTTTGTATTAATAGACACTCGTGTTCAAAGACTGCTTCGAAACAAAGAAAGCCGAACATAAAGACTTTTCAGTCTGAATGTCATCATCATCTAAAGCCCTTCAAAATACAATAGCAAAACAAGGATTTTGGCTTAACTGTTGGGAATCTGTTTAAACCCATAAATAACAATTTAAAATTAAGAACTTGCTGAATAGAGGCTGCAGGAATATTTTTCAAAACTTTGTCACATAACTATTATTTAGTTATAAATACAACTTCTCAGTTTATTCTTTCTGACATATGGCTTGTAATCCTACAAGGTCAATTACTTTTGGATCCATAAAACCTGCCATTTTAAAGAACTATTCAGTTGTTTTCAACAAATTGATATTACCACATTTCAAGCCACTTGGAAAAGCTATGGCTGGTTAGCTGCAAATTTTGATGGTGTTTCTTTTTTGGGGGGGGGCAGTTGAATAAACCACAATAGGCACATCTTGCAAATATAGCTTTATATTGCTTAATTTGTGAATTAAACCACAGACTGATAAAGGACACTGCTTGTGGTCCAAGGATTCCTTGTCGTCCTCCAATACACTTTTAAGGGTCCATCAAATCAGTCTATGTTGAAAAATAATGCAATATTAAAATCCCACCAAACAATCACGAAAAGCATTTATAGCAGCAAGTGTATCTATTTGAAATTTTAATGTGATAAATATTAATAAATATAGCCAATATAAATAAATGTTCTTTTGGGTTCTCCATAAATTTTAAAAGTGGGAAGAGGAAGCAAAAAAGATTAAGAAACAATGAACTAGGACCTAAAAAGTTTCATTTAATGTCCAATTAAATTTGGACATAATAAAATTCATTTATTATTATTTTTATATCAGCCCTCTAAGAATTGGACAACTTCAACATCTGTATGCATGAGAATATATAACAAGAGAAATAAGCATATGAACAAATAAATGGAATGGAAGAAACAGCAGACAAAACCCTAAATAAATAATTGCCTCTCATTAAATTTAAAAAAATTATCAAAGCCGGCCTGAAAGTGAAAAACAATCCAAACTGATTTAAAAAGAATTATTTGGTTGGTTTCTATATATCCAATTACTATCAGCAAACTCATAACATATGTCATTTTTGGTAAATTTTAAAATAAAATATGATTGGCTCGCACAGTCCAATGAAAACATTATTATTACATTTTAAGCAGTCTTATTATTAGTCACCATATGCCTTGTAATTAAAGTATGTGTCATTCACTCACACAGGGCAGGAATTTGTATACAAAAAAATAAGAGATGGATATCATATAAAGTTGAAAATTATTACACAAAATCAATTTGCAAAAATTAGTATAATTTACCTTTTCTCCCACTTCACCTTTGTTCCCTTTCAAGCCAGGTTCACCCTACATTTGAGAAAAATATAAAAAGTCATTATGGTTTTTAAGTTGTTATATTTAAGTGAAAATTCTGCTTAAAGATTGTTTTTAAACAATGACCAAATATAATTTTAATTCACAGGAAAAGAGATAGATTTCTTTCCACCTCTTTTTTATCATCTTCATCTGGAAAAATGCTAAGGTTATATATGTTTTTCATTATTAAAACAGAACAGTTCAAAACATAATCACTTCAAATAGAAAAAAATCAATTTCACAGAAAATATCCATTATATTTTGATAACAGAAAGTTATCCCTGAGTAAATTGAATTGTACTTAGCATTTTTCAACATGCAACAATAATTGTGATATCTTCAGAACTTCCTACAAAATTATACTTTTGAGAGAGAGCCCTTATCAGCAGGTATTTTACTGAGGTACTTGTGGGTGCTAATAATCTTTAAAAGTTTACTACTGCACTGAACATATTCTTTTTGCTAACATTCAGGTAGTAATCCTGGCATGAAGTTTACAAATTATTGATCCTGTGAAAACTACTTTCATATACTGTAGGCAGTTTCAGGCTTGGATAGTATTTGATTATGAAAAATCATCTGAGATATACAGTACATTCATACAAATTGGAATTGGCAGAGGTGGCTGGAGTTAGAAGAGGCTTTCAACTTGATGTCATACAGATTGCTATAGGTCAAATATGGATTTTCTCATTTTTTCACTGGATTAGAATGTGATATTCTAATTGGATTAAAATGTGATATTCTAAATCTTCAGCCAAAGTTATTAGAAATTAAATTATTGGAATTCAGCCAAGATACCCTTATATTTAATTTGAATTGGGACCTTTGATTTATCTTGGCAGGCAATCAGAATAGATTTTAAACAAAAAAAATTAGTGGGAATTGAATTGCACTTTTTATTACATAGTAACAATGTATACCACCAAAAATCTGTCTCTCTTTCATATCTAAATAAATCAAGTTATGTGGGTAGATTGTGCACTGTAACTTGCATGTTTATTGGAGGGAAGTCTTGTCTAGAATATTGACTTCAAGAAACATTTATGGAACAGGTCACCAATAAGTTTCATTCTCTGTTCATAGATAAATTTGAAGCAGTTGAATCTGACTAGCTACATTTCTGGCATGTGACCACCAAAAATATAACTAAAAAATCTCCCTGCTATCTGCTTGAAATACACCCCAGGTTTGTGCACTTGAAACCTGTTCTACATCCCATTGCTCAATATAGATTTTAGTGCTCTCCCCAAAAGACAGTAGTATGTGTGTAGCATCACTACAAAATTGAGAACAAAAGCTACAGTTTTGGCCAGGGGCCTAAAGTTAAAGAATGGAAGTTCTGGATATTAGAGAGCATTTGTTATGTTCTGGGTAGGATTATGAAGAACACTGAGAGTGGCAACTCCCAGCAGAGTTGAAGATCAGAATTGAAGATACATGAAGATCATCCCAGTTGCTCAGTTAAACCAAGCATGCACCTGCATCAGAGGGCAGTGATAGTGAATGAAACATGATTGGTCACATTAGTGATCAAAAATGATGCCAAAGCATTATTTCATTATGTATGATTTGCAAATCATTCCTGAATTTAATTAAGAAAAACACATGGATGGGCAGGATTTTGGTTCATGGTGTAGTACTGAAAGATGGGCATCTCTAGCTACAGAGTTTAAAATCATGCAGGCAAAGGCTTTTTCTGTGACATTTTATGGAAACAAAATTGGATTTGGCAGAGTGTAATGGAAGTGATGAGGCTTTTGAACTTTGGTATTGGAAAATATTCCTGAGAATATGATAGATAGCCAAGAAAAAGAAATAAATCAACTTGCAGTTCTTAAATCAAGTTGAGGCACAAATGTTTTTTCGCCAGCAATCTTGTTTTCTCTTTTTTAAAATGATTGTGACATTGTTTACTGATTGTATGCAGCCCAGAGTCAGATTCAATGAAATGTAGCTATATAAGTTTGTTGAATGAATGAATGAATGAATGGGCTCAGATTACCATATATTGGATACATTATGTGAAAAACCCTTGAGCATTGATAATGCTGGAAAAAATAGATGGAAAGCAAAAAAATAGAACCAAAAGAAAAGTGAATGGACTTGATCACATGGTAGTGGATGCACTTTTGGAAGATCTGAAGGTCCAAGTCAAGAACAGATCATTCTAAAGTACGTTTATATGTGGGGTTACTATGAGTTGCCATCAACTTGGTGGTAACATAATTATAAAAATCATGAATGTATTTGCATTTTCTTCTTAGTTTACTTGATATTTAATAGTGTTAAATAAATAGCATTTCATATATAAAAGATGTCTGCTATTCTGACAGCCAAATGCAAACTATGGATGCAAAGATTATATATATACCTTTTCACCAGAAGTACCAGGAACACCAATCAGACCATTTTCTCCCTAAAACAAATTGTAAACTGCATCAACTCTTATTCATTGGTCATTAAAAATATTGCATTAATGAAGAAATAAAAATAATTAAAGTTCTTCCTGCAGCCTTCTCTGTCCTTTACTTTCCGGCAGAATATCAAAAACAAAAAAAGGTAATTGGTATCTCCAGGACAGAGAAGAAACATGAATTTCAATTACTATTGGAAGCTTGGAGAAAAGTGCAAATGTCATAAATATTCAAACATCAAATAAATGACTCAAATCTTTTGTGCACTGTGATATTTGAAACTGTTTAGAACTACTATATGTCTAACTTGGGAATAATTTCATATAAAATAATGATTTACTTATGGAAGATAAGATGAAGATGCACTCATTGAATTCTAAAAAACTTTCATAGGCTTCATTAGGCCAACTGACATCTCATCTAAGATGGAAAAAAAATCCTCAATTCTGCAGCAATGCATAGAGCAGACCTTTGTAATCTGGGTATTTTCCAGTTGTGTTCAACTCCTAGATTTCTTAACTCCAACTGCTTGGAGAGTTCTAGGAATTGATGTCTACATATCTGAAGATTGGAGAAGAATGATTTGAACTGCTAATATTGATTCTGAAAGGGAAAATGTTTATCCATTTAAAATTAAAACAGTGACCAGGTCTAACAGAAATCATAAATGAATTTATTTTTCCATCCATAATATTTTTATTCATTGCACCACTACTATTTTTCTTGAATTATAGAATTCAAGTCATTATAGAAATGATTAGAATGCAATTTTGCAATATAACTAAGGCATGGTTATATGAAACTTTTTAGAACTGGCTTGTAACATTGCGGTGACTGCACTGTTCACACATGAATGTGTTTGTTTACTGATGATCGTACTTGGAAGATTTAAAACTACCTACTTAAAAATCTCTCCAAATCTCTTTCTACCAGACAGTTTTCCTGGTACCATCAAACCTTTCTAAAAGTGGTAAGAAAAAAGAAGACATATGGCTGGAGAGTGTGTTGCGTGTTATTGATTGATTTAGATTTGTAGGCCACATAATCAGAAAACTCTAGGCAGCATACATAAACACTTTTCAAAAACATATAAAACATAGAAGTGCAGAATATTAGGTGGAGGTAAGCAATAGGTAATGCACTCAAATACCAATCATCCATCCTCTACCAGTCAGGATCACAAATCACTTGGCTTCTGGTTTATTTGAAAAGCCAGTTTTTAAGAACTTTTCTAAAGGATGGCAAGGTTGGAGCTTTTGGGAGGATAGTATTCTAGAAGGCAGGAGCAATAACAGAACAGTTATACCTCTGCATTCTTCAAGGCAACACTGATTAATTAATGGGAAGTGGAAAATACCCATTCTGTCAGATTTGATTGGATGGGCAGATCATTCCATAAACAACCAGGCTCTGAGCCCTATAGGCATAATAGCTGACAATCACCATCTTGAATTGCAGCCAGACATCCACTGGTAATCAGTGCAACACAGAGCACAAGAGTCTCAGACCAAAATATCAAAATGGACCATGATTGCTTGTGAAGCCATGTTCTGGGGTAGTTCCTGAGTGGTCTTCAAGGGCAATGCATGACAAAAACCCAGATGCAAGGTGACTATGAATGGGATTTTCCAGCCCCACAAAATTGTTTTCCTATAATAGAAATATTGTATGATTGATACTATTCAAATATTAAACACAAAAGCCACATTAACATCTGCCCTGTGTGCCCTGCCCAGCCTATTTTTTTAAAAAAAATCAGAATTGCAAAGCCTGGTTGTTTATAGATTAATTGTTCCAAAAATTGTACAAATATTCCTTACATTTAAATAAAATCTAAATAGCTGTAATTTATGTTCATTGCTTTTGGTTCTGCTGGTTCTGAAAATGATCCAAGAACTCCTTTAAGACAGGAATTCTATCTTTGTTCCAGGCAAACCAGGAATGCCATGTATTTAGGTAAGTCCCACTGCTCAAATTGTAAAATATTTAATAAACTATTTAACCCTCCAAATGTGGTTCTTTTCTTGATCATGGATTGTTATTGAATAGCACAATAATACTACAAGGACAAGAACATAATAAATAATCTGTAATTTTATATAGTGACTTGAAAAATTCTGAGAATGTAAATGATATTTTCTAAAGTCATATTTTGTGGAATGTTTTGCAAAATCATAAAACTTAGATTCTGCTCAGCGGAAAAACTAAGAATTCAATGCACTGTTTAGATAGGTGTCAATTGCTATGCTTCATGCAGAGGTTGACCTCCTCATTAACCTTATTCCTCTTGACTGCCTCTTGACTAAGAAATCTGGAGAATTGCTAATCCAATAAGGATGTGTTTTTCTCTTGGTTGTCAGCGTGTAACCAAGAAATGAAGGTGAAATATTAAGAAGAGCAAGTCATCAGATTTTTTCAGGAGTCTTCTGTCCTGAGTGGTCCTTCAATTTTCCATCAAAGATAGAATTCATCAGGAGATGGGTTCGGCTGAGATCTTTTGGACCAGTAGAGATTCAAAGTCAAAGACTCTTTGGTGCTATATTATACTCTTCTTTCTCGAAGATAAAGCCCCTGTCCCACTGCACTTATGGATGCAAAGAGGATGTAAAACGTTAAAAAAAAACACGCCGAATCTCGTAATGAAGCGGTCTATGCATCCGTTGTGTACTCACTCCATACGTGTTTCCATACGCATAATCCCTCGCAGGCATCGATCCACTGTGATTTCATACCGCGCAAAGAAGTTTTTGAGCTGCACAAAACCTTTTGAGAGTGGCATGAACTTGTACTGCCGACGTACAATTAATCCGCTGCAATACAGCAAAAAAAAGGAATCTTTCTATGCCATTATCATCCTTTAAACGTCTGCTTATCCTCTCTGCATCCTCTGCCCATCCCTCAACTCACATCCGCTGGCAGCTGAAAACCAGAAAGAAGAGGAAACGAAAGGTACACAAACCGGTCTACACAGCGTAGTAGCACGGAATAGAAAGGATGTAAGCATATGCATCTCGGTATATAAAAGGATTAACATGGACAAAATGTTTGTATCTGGGCATGTATCTCGGATTATTATAGATTGTCTGCCATAAGTTAGGTATGTAGAAGGACATCTAGCGGAACTACCGTATTCCTATAAAAAGGGCGGAGAAAACACGGGATCTCAGTGATGAGTCAGCAGCCATGAATGTACAGAGCTCCTTCACGCCTTGGTTCTTGGTCTTCCCAACATCATCAATTGTTTCTCCACATGAACATGACACAGTTCCGTATATTGATAGCTGCCATCATTCATCACCAGAAACCAAACTCTGTTCAGACTGTTTCACCTTTTAATCAGAAGGAGAAGAAGGAGACATCCAAGAGAGTGTGGGCGTCCGAGGATGGATCGTGAGAAGAATGGAGTTTGAGACGTATGACCAGTTGATGGTGGACGAGCTAGGAATGGAAGACCACTCATGCAATTCATTCAACTTCATGAGGATGCCACCGCCATGTTTTGACGAACTTGTAGAGCAGTCTGAGGACCCAGTTGAAAGGCAAACACCAAACTTCTGTGCTAACTGGACCGAAGGTGCACTGACTCTGTGCCACCTGCGCCTCTGAACCACATACAGAAACATGCAGTATTGCGTGGAGAGTGCCACACAACAGCATCAGCAACAGGTAGAGAAAAGTAAGGCCATCATCGAAGGATACTGCCTGAGAGCTCAAGTGTCCCACACTCTGAACAAGGCTGGAGAAAAACTTGCAGAAGAGGTGTGTCAGACGTGGAAACTTTCCCCACACCGTTAGGAGCCATAGATGGAAGACGTGGCCTGCAAACTCCAGACAAATCAGGTCCACTTAATTTCAAATACAAGGCTTTCTTCCAGTATCATCCTCCTTTTTAGCCCCTGGTTGATGCTGAACTACAAGTTCATGAACATCGATGCTTCAGGCAACGGGTCAGCTTTAGATGGCCAGGTATACAACGCTAGATTACCTCAGGAGGCGCTGGAACGCAACCTCATCATGGTTTTCCAGAAATTTTTTTCCCCAGACCCCCTACCCAATGACACAACAAGATGTGCCCTACTTGATCATTGGTTGATGACGCCTTCTCCCGTCAGAACCTACTCTGAAGACATCAGTCAAGATATCTTCACCCGTGAAGAGAGGATCTCAACTACAGGCTGTCCAGGCAAGACGGAGTGCGTGGGAACTGCCTTTGGCAAACCTGGACAACAGGGTACCAGATACTTCTCACCACCATGCAGCATTAACACCAGAGACAGTGAGGAGCATCGTGGAAGCTTGCTGCATCCTGCACAATCTCCATGCGCACCTGCCTACCCAGTTGTTTGCAGAACAGACTTGTCGACCCTCAACAAGGGAATGGAGACATGGAGCCTGGTGAATGGAGGCTAAGGGACAAACCTGATAAGAACTGTGATGCTACCAGGCCCCATACAGAGCTTCACGGAAGGGAAGAAGCATGCGCAACCTACTGAGACACTGTGGAACTCCCCAGCTCCGAGCAGGAAGTGGCAAGACAGATGATAGTTGATAATGGATGCTTCCTTGAGCCTAGTCGCAGTAACACTGATTTGAGATTGTGCCATGTATGTTGAGTGGCCCTACAAAATGAATAGGGCATAATAAGAGCTTTGTTTTTTAAAATGTTGTTGATCAATGAATAATTGTTATTGATAAAAAGAGGTCCATATGTGTGCACCTGGATGGTGGACACCCTCAGTAGCTGAGGTTTCCCTCCACTCATGCTACTCACTGATATCCATATCTCATTACCTAGACACAACCATACCGTATCCTTGATCTATATCCCACAAGCCATGGGTACAAAGTTTCACCAACACACTTTCTAAAGTAAAAAATGAAACCAAGTGTTCTTAAGCAAAAGATAACCTTTTTAATCTGTCTTAGGTAAACTTTATTACTTTATTAAAAAAAGCAAATGAACCAAGTAAAGTGTCTTAAGCAAAAGATAAAGCTGCAACAAGAGTAAACAACTCAGTCTCTGACACTATTCTCAGTCACTCTGAGTCAATCGTCCTTGCTGTCTCAAGTGTTAAGCGGGCAGGACTGTGGAGTGCGCTATGGCTGAGTGCTGAGGCACCATTGGGGCGTGCTTGCCTGAAGAAGTACAAACAGGGGTATTGGTGTGTTCAGGAAGTGTCTGAGAGCTGATTTCCCAGTCCCGTGAAGTTGCAGAGGCCCCTCATCAAGGACCTTAGATGTGCAGCCCAGGACTGATGACAGATTGTCCATTGATGGGCTTGGTCTATTGGGGTGGAGGAAGGAGGAGTGTAGTGGGCTGTCGTGTCTGCAGCTGGTGTGAGGACTTGGAGTCTGTGGCGTGCGATGAACCTGGGCCTGGACTTGCGGAAGGTCTGTTTTTGTGTGGGAAGTCCTGGTATCATAGCCTTCGGATAGGTAAAGGGCGTTGAAGCCATTGGAAAGGGCTGTGACATCACCTGGGGGTGGAGGGCAGACCTGGACTGAGTATGAGCAGCTTACAGCTGGGCCTAGAGGATGTAGCAGAAGTGCAGTTATCTTCCACTTCATCACCTGGTTACTGGGCCTCGGGCAGGTCCCTCAGGGTTCTGGCGTCACATAAGGTGATGAAAGTGTGGCGGCCGAGGATCCTCTTTCAAAGTGACCAGCTGAGAGAGAAGTTCTGGTGCTGTCTTCATTGTGTCCCTGATCTCCAAGAGACAGGTAGTTCTGGCCCTCCCAGGTCTGCCTCTCTGCCTGCATCCTGTGGCAGATGGGGGTCGGGGTGGGTTGGCTCTGGTGGCTGATGCTGCTCTCCTCCATGTTGGTGACAGGGATCCTCCCAAGTCGCTGGGCATGGGGAGTGAGCTGTCGGGGTCTCTGGCCGTGGAGCCCTCCTGAAGACACCTGCGCTGGACAGGGTAGCTGGCTCCTGGCCTGGAGGAGACTGGCTGTCTGTGGGCTTTTGAGGAGAGGGTGTGTCAGAGGGCTGCTCCTCGGTGCGTGGACCTCATCCTACCAGGAAAGCTGCACTTGGCCATGATGTACATCTCGCCGGTCAGTGAGTTGACAGGAGCACTCCCAGATTTTTTGAGTGGTAGCTTGCTATACCAGTGTGCATGTGCTTCCACCTCCCAGATGTACATCTGCAGTGTACCCAGGCTCTCTGCCTTGTCTCTCCTAAGCTGCCTCTCTTCTTGGTGTCCGCGATAGACGTTCTGTGGCTCTTTCTCCAGAGGTACTCGTTCTCCCTCAGCCATTCCAGCACTCATCCTCATTGGTCCTCGGAAATGGCTTTACTGTTTCTCTCTCCCTTCTCCATTCCCTTGCCTCTTCCTCTCTCTGGCATGGGCTCAGCAGGGCCTTCAGGGGCTTTGAGCAGCAGGCATTCAGGGCTTGAGCAGCAGGGCCTTCAGGGTTGAGCAGCAGGGTCTTCAGCAGCGCCAGGGTTTGAGCCGGCTTGGGCGTTGGTCCACCCAGCAGCAGCCAAGCAAGCACCAGCAGCAGCACCCACACCAGCAGGTTCAGCAGTCCAACTTGTTGCCCAGGGGGGTGGATGCTGTTCTGTCTCTCGTTGCCAGGGCTGGAAAGAGTAGCCACAGGCTTCCTCTTTTTCCTGACTTGACGAACCATGGTGTTTCCTCCTAGATGTATGTGGCAGCATGTCTTTCCCCTGAATGTCTGACTCATTGATGCTGCATGCCACTTTTATATCCCATGGAAGCTGACTGCAGTTTCAGACCTCTCCCGCATGCGGCACTGTGAACGCTATTATGTGTCCAAACTATACATCGCGAGAATCCGCTTTGCCTTCCTATAGGCGTCCGTGATGCATCCGCGTCATCCGCTATGCATCTCCCCTTCACTATGCATCCACTTCGCAAATTCTCCCCGGGACCCCTTCGGAGGTTGTCATCTGCTAGGCTTCCTTTGAACATCCGTTTCAACATTCCCCGCTACATGTGCACTACCACGTCCACGTTCTTCTTCTGTTTCCTGAATTCACTGTCGCTATGCAAATCTTCCACCCACCCTTTTTGCGACTGCGGGATGACCTAACAGCAATGGAACCCACCACCCCCCGAAATTTTGCTCGTCCGCTGTGTCCTTTATGCATACGTTTTGCATCCGTTGGCCAGTGGGACCTAGTCTTAAAGGTAAAGGTTCCCTTAGCACATATTTGCTTGTTATTTCCGGTGCTCACCTCATCTTTCTCTACCATAGTCATATTTTCCTATGATTTACCTTTTTTTAAAAATTCTAACCTATAGTTCTTCACCAGTCATAATTCATAAATGAATCCTGCAATTGGCCATTTGGAAATCCAAGGATGAATGAAAATAGTGATTATTTGGTCAACATGTGCTTGGAAAAAAGCATGTGTTTTCAAGTATATTGTGATTTAAGCATAATACAGGTGGAAATGAACTGAGCATATCAGGAAAAAAATGTAGAGAAAGTTTAATACAGTGGGAAAGTAGTAGTTAAATATGTGTAGGAAAACATAAAGGAGTAGAGGTAAGAAAATTGGTGCTGAATAAATGTATATGGAAGATAAATGTAAGTGATGTGAATGAAAGAATCATACTGTGGTCGTTTGCCTTTATAGAAAAAAAATAATGAATTGCAAAGAAAGAAAGAATGGATTAAAAAGAAGAGATAGGTGAAGATAATGTTATAAATTACTTTTAAGTATGTTTTCTTTTCTTTTTCTTATTCATTTAATTTCTTTGACTCACTATTTCTTATTGCTTTTCTGTTCTTCTTGTTCCCCCCACCCCCCAAAAAAGAGTAGCTTGAAAAGTGGGTGTATATTTAATTACTCTAATTCATCTTCATAAACTTTGAGATGTACACTATCTATATAAAATATTAAAGTTGATATTTTTTTAACCTACAGGATGGTACAAATAGAACTCTTGTGTCAAACTCTGGTTAGGTTAAAGCATAATACACCTAATGCTTATCAATTTTTTTACAATGAACTTTTTACAATTTTTTTTCTCTGAAAAAGTTCAGATGTACACATCAAAGTAATCCTCAAATATATTCCATCTGTGTTGGTTCAAATTCCAGTCAGATCAAACTGCAACTTTTATTTGAAAAAAATACAAAAAATTGTGGCAAAAATGGAATAGGAAATGTGGGCCAGTTCAGAGGTGGTATTCAGCAGGTTCTAACCAGTTCTGGAGAAACGATAGCAGAAATTTTGAGTAGTTTGGAGAACCAGCAAATACCACCTCTGACTGCCCCCGCCCCATCTACTCTCTGCTTCCTGAGTCCCAGCTGATTGGCTGAGTCTTTTATGTTGTCCTGCACAGGAGAACGGAGCTAGAAAGCAGGTTAGTGGGAGGGAATGATATTTTACAGGATCCTTCTCCCAGGAGTGGGGAGGGAATGGAAATTTTATAGTATCCTTCCTCTGCCATACCCACTAAACCATGCCACGCCCACCAAGCCATGCCCACAGAACCGGTAGTAAAATTTTTTGAATCCCACCACTGGGCCAGTTGTTTATCTTGGTACTGTAAGCCAAATGACTGTTTGATCATCCAAGTCTGCCCTTGATTTGCTGTGTAGTAAATTTTCAGATAAGTACCTTACCTGTTGTTTGTGCTGGACATGGCTCAACATTTTAAACAAATACATTAACTAATTTGTTTCCATTAACAATATGATTAATTGCAATTTGTCCAGATTCAACAAATGGAGCAAATGCTGTTTATCATAAATGAAAACAAACATTTCCCCCCCTAAATACTGAAATAGAGGAAAAAGGAAGGACACGGGCTAATATGGATGGTCTGTTTTTAATCATGCTAAATTTTAATTTAGGTTTACATTCATCTATCCATCCTGAATAAACATTTCCACAGGAACTTCAGAAAAGTTTTTCCTTAATTCATCTTTCCATAAATAATTTGGCCTAATAATTTAGGCCAAATCTAATCCTAACATATTTTTTATTCTGCCATGGGTGGCAGTAAGAAAAAAGTTATTCTTTTAGCATCTGCATTAATAAAGGGATATTTAAAACATTAGCTATAATATTTTTTTTAACAGCACTAGTAGTAACAAATTTAATGAGCAAAATCCAGAGTGCATCATGAAAATAAAGACAGAATCTATAACAGAATCTGAGATAAGCAATATTTTTTTTGAGAAATATTTCCAACCCTTATTATTCCTAAAAAATATGAGCAGGTTATAATTGGTAGAAAGCAATTAGCCAAGGGACAAAGTTCATATTATTTTTTAAAAGGCATTTCTGCAAGTCACTATGTCTTTTATATATAGAAAATTGCTTCTATAGAAAATACCCTGCAGCTTTTCTACCTGCCTTCTTAAATCACACTGTTCATTCACAGAAATTCAAAGACCTGCACCTGTAAAATCCAGCTGGCAGCCCTTATTTATTGGCACTTGAGCAGGGGGTTGAGCAAATCAAGTCACACATGCGGCACTTGCTCCAGAAATTCAAATCCAGTGAATCAAAGTAATGATGTTTAGTGCTTTCCATTGAATGGTTTAAATGTAAGCATGTTTAGTTCGCTCAGTCTCATCAGCAGGAAAACATTTAAATGACTATATGCTATTAGCAAGCACTACAGTATTTAAGAAAAAGAGTAACATGGGCAGAAATGACTTGTGTCAGCTTTTTTGGCTACCCTAGGGAAGCAGTCTTACATCATGTTCCACTTCCTGTATTGTTTCCAGATATTTTAGCCAGGCTACAAGCCTGTTTGATATCAGTATTGCTATATCCTGGCATTTTCTGAATTTATACACAACTCTGTCTGCTACTTACATTTTTAAAAATAGGGATGATTATAAAATTATATGTTCCGTTTGGAAATAAGGTGCGCGAGACTGGGTTAAAGACAGCTCTTTATTAAAACAGTATAGTGACTTGTAATGGAACCTTTACCCAAGCTGCGGCAGCCCTTCTTATAGTGGCTTGCTCGCGGCTTGTGGCCAATGACAGTTGTTTAAGTGTTCCCGCTGTCAGATGGGCCAATCGGAATGGCGCTTAACTGACCAATCCAAGAACGGCCTATTTGGCCAATCAGTTTAAGATATTTGGAGTCTATATACACACCCCTCCCCCTTTGGTTTCGTCCAACGTGTGTAACATAATCACAGGTAGGTAGGGCTTTTGCGGGACCTAGTTGACTGCACAGCTCAGTCTGCAGGTTGTTCACTCAAACGGTTCGGATTAGGATCATCTTTTCTCGTGTCTTCTCCATGGACCTCCTGGAAGGGTGAGTCAGCCTTGCCGTTCCTATTCTGGTTTTCTCGGGCTGGTTGAGGTTGGTTCTGAACTCCACCTATTGTGTCGGGCTGGTCGGAGACTGGCCCTGTCTGTCTCCTTCCAGGAAGGCCTCGCCTCGCTCTCCTGCTCCTCGGATTTCTTCTCTGGAGTCGTCTATGGGTAAACGCTCATTTGTTGTTTTCAATGTGGGAAATTCTAATTCGGGTTTCTGTAGTGATTGTTGTCGTGTTATTGGAGGTTCGTCCTCTCCTTTTTTATTATTTGTGATGTTCCGCTTCCTCGGTTGTTTTATGCTCATTTAATTGGTGTCGTAGTGTGTGTTCCAATGTTCGAGAGCGAAGCGGTTGAATGTGCCGCTTCCTGTTCTGTCGTTGTCCTTGTGCAAGTGATATGACCGGGGCCTGTGGATTTGGGGTAACTGTGGCTGGAAGCCATAATGGTGTCCACCGGTAAGGTTCTTAGCGTAGACTATACGTCGACTATCAAAGGAGCGATATTTACTGGAGAAGTCAGGGGGTTTTGTCACACGGATAGATGGGGTGCAGTCTATCCAAGGTAGCAACGCAGTTTTCTACCCATGAGGGAGTTCTGCTGGGCTTTTTGTTAGTGGGTGTACTAGGGGTGATATGTGAATAGTTAATAGTTTGTTAAGTTTATCTTGGATGTCCCCATGTCATTTTTTCTAGGGGCTCTTAGTCTAACAAATCCACTCCGCGTTTCAGCCACCCATTGAATGGCCCGGGATGAGCCGGGCGTTGGTTAAGGGTGAAGACGCCAAGGAATGTTGGATGCGCCTGTGCAGCCAGTATTGAGACCTCGATAAGCTAAAGGTGGTCAAAAGGCTGGGGGTCCATTGGTCCTTGGAGAGGGTTACTGAAAATATCATGGCAGCAACCCATGTGTGGGCCAAAAGTTTGTTTTAACCTGTTTTATGAGTGTTCCCGTAAGTAGTCGGACACCATAAGGATAAACTCTAACAGTCGGAATAGGCGTCAATGATTACAAACACTACGGTGTTCCTCTTATTGGTCCAGCACAAGTCATATGCAGTCCTCGACCAATCGGGCCTCTGGGGTTTCGCGCATTCCATGACTGGTGCAGTGGGGGGGGTAAGGCCTTGATTTCTTGGCAGTCATGGCATTGTTGCCCACCAGCATCGTTCAATGTCTTTGTCCAGCCCAGACCACCAGTACGTAACTCCTGCGCATGAGAGGGCTTTCCATTTTTGACTATCCCAGGCGTCCCTTCCGTGCACATGCACAACACTTCCTCTCTTGTAACTTTTTGGGGATTTACGTCACACTAAGTGCTCGGTGCCACAGGTATGATGGCAGCCTTTTTCAAATAGACAGTTCAGTGGCGTCTTATGCAAGAAAGGTTTAATAAGACACTCTGACCTCTAGTGCTTGTCGGGCCCAGACCCTTACCATACACAAACAGACTGCAGGATTTTTGAGCTGTCAGCACACGATTTTTCGCGCGTAGCTTTAGCGACGTCTGCTATGGTTAGTGGCAGATTCGGTCAGGATCGATTTGGAGAGTGGAGATGGTGGGGGTTGCCTTCTACTGTCACGGAGCGGGAAGCTCAAGGCATCCGCATGGGTATGGCTTCCATGGGGCGATGGATGAGTGTGTAATTGTATGCACGACGCAATTCTGACCACGCTTGTCCATTGCGTGGCGACAGAGAATGTTCGAGAAAGGTGGGTTTGTTTCGCTGCTGGAGGATCCCTAGCAAGGGGTTTCGTGGTCAGTGATAATTGAAATGTCTACCATATAGGTATTTTGTGGAAATGCTTAGTTGAAAACTGCAATGATTGCGAGGGCTTGCTCCGTCACGAGGTTAGACTGAGTATACCTTTCAGATTTTGACAGGTGTTTTGTGAATAAGGAAGGCATATGTGCTCTTCTTCTTGTCCGTGGCCTTATAGTGACCAGGATGTGCCGATTCCCAAAAGGTGATGCCTCACAGGTGACCGTTGCAGATGGCGAAATGTGTTGCTAAGTGTAAACTGTAAATCAAAAACTCAGTGTGGTTAGAAGTTCAATAAGTAATCCTTTAATGTTCTGGAATGCTGTAGTATTTCCGGTGGCCACCCATTTCAGATTCAGTTTTTTTTATCTAACAGTTTGAATGATAAAGATTCTGTCTACAAGTTGCTTTTTTGGGTCACAGGAAGTATTTGTTGATATTAATAGCAAGATATGTTGTAAAATACATTATTTGTTGCTTAGGACTTTGGGATGCAGGACTTTAATCTTTTTTTCACATGGGGTGTATCCGCTTGCTCATCATTAAAGGTACGCATAAAAAATTCGACCTGATCGTCGTTTGAGCCTCGTTACATTTTTCTCTTTTGACCTTGAAGCCCTGCTTTCTGAATCTTCGCAAAACTTCTTTTAGTCTATTTCTAATTATTGTGCATTTTTTGCTGATACTAATATATCATCAAAATAGGGGACTACTCCCTTTGATTCATTTACGAAGGCGCTCCCATGAGGCTTTGGAAGATGCCCGGGGCAACGCTATGCCAAATTGAGTCAGTTGCATTTGAATGCCCCTCTGTGCTGTGAACTATAGTCTGTGCCTCTGGCAGTCTTGGGTCTGGTAGCTGTTGATACCTTGTGCGGATCATAGTTTCGCAAAAAATTTTTTCAACTCCCGCCTAAATAGCGAGTGCAATGGTTGTTGCATAGCCGGATGACTAGAGGTACGCGGCGCTTTGTTGGAGTGCAAGTGATTTAGGTTTGCCTTATAGCTGCTCATCAACAAGATACGTACTGACCAAACACCGGGTTCACAAGGAGTCATAGGATGGGGTGTATTTCCCACCTGAAGATGGTCGAGTTTGTTTTTTGGTCTCTCTACAAACCTGCCACTTGTGCAAAGATTTGTTACCTGGCTCATCTATTTTCGATAAGATGAAAGGGAAGCAAAGGGAAACGTACTTAGGCCTTTGAGCCATGATGGGAGCTCACCTTGGGTCTAGGCTGAATGAATTGGGGTCCCCTTGTGCTTGCCTAGGGTCCGTCGAATACATCGGCCCGAACTTTCAGCAGGCTCTCTCCAGTTGGTTGCAACGATGCTGGTTGATCCCAGTCCACGATTAACGATTCCCAGAGGCGGCGAACCACTCGCATTCCCAGCAGCTAGGGCGATCAACGGTCAATATCACCTCGGTTGTCCAGAGGTACAGCACATTCGGAAGCGTGTTTTAGATTCCACTGTGAAATGTCCAAGGCCCACTCCCAGGGATTCGTTTCCACTGGTAGTCTGTTATAATATTAATTTGTTGCTGTTAACATGTTGTCTCTTGGCTTGAGATGTCTGGTTCAGTTTCTGATAGTGTAGTCAAGATACTCCTTGACACAAGTATGATCGAGTCTACATTACAGGGATAACAAAGGGCGTTTCCTCAATTTTCCATTTATTCGACCTTTTCTTGCATTTGACTGCCCTGCTTTCCAATGTTGTATTGTTTGGTGTTTTTTCTCTGTTTTGTTCGTTCGACCGGTTTTCTGCTCTCTTGGCTCAATCTGCTTATCAGCTTGTCACTCTCTCGTTTCTGGGGGAGGGGGGGGGGTGCTGCGCATCTTTTGGACTATAGGCCTCCTTTTTGTCCGGCAGACGCCTTTGCAATGTGCCCTGTTTTTCATAGACATCTGCAAATGGCATTCACGACTGCATTCTGAACTGCGGGTGAATTCCTCGCATGCGCACAACACGGACATTCTCGTACACTGCTTCTCTTTCTTTTCTTCCAGCCATTTTTTTGTCTCGACGAGCCCATATTGTATGTACAGATCTTCGTGTCATCAAGTGTCGCTCGGGGGTCGAGATCTTCATCGGTGGGGGTACGGTCGCTGTGGCGCTGTTTCTTGCTTCTTCGCCCTCTCGTCTGGGTTCATATCGGCAGATGTGGAAATGGAGTTCATCTGGTGCATAGTGAGCTATGGATTTCTTGGACTGCTTCCGTGGCTGTGCTTTTCTGCGCGATGGCTCGCCACTGTGACTTTCGGGGTTATTTCAGCAGCTTGCTTATGGCAGTGTAACGCATCCTTCAATCCGAAGACCACGCGGTTCTCATGGCCTAGTCTTGTTCTGGGAACTCTCAGACTCCTCCAATGTGTCTTAGGGCTGCTCTAACGAAATACCCGATACTCTATGCTTCCGTAGGTTCTTGTTTATAATTCGTGGCCTTTTGATCAGAGTTGGAGACCAAGGCGCGTATGGCTATAGCATCTGTTCAGGACTTCAGGGACCATGCCATCTGTTAACTGTCTCTCGGATTTAGCTACGCCTTGGATTTCGTGAAAAATGGCTGGGCCCACAGTGCGTGAGGGAATACAGGCTCTCCTCTGGTCAGTGATTCTGTAGCTCGTTGCTTTCTAAGAACATCAGAAAGTGGTCAATGTACAACTCCGATCTCTCTTTGCGCCTGGGTGGAACGGTGCTGGCGGCCCGATTGTACGCTGAGCCAATTACTCGGTCGCTCGGTTCTAGTCTGCAATGTGCTTCGGTACTCCGCTCTTGGATAGGACGATCCCTCCTCGCGAGCATGTTCTCGTTTGGAATAAGAATATGCAAACCAGGTTCCAACAAACAGTTTCTTTATTAAAACAGTATAGTGACTTGTAACGGAACATTTACCACTTTACCCAAGCCGCGGCAGCCCTTCTTATAGCGGCTTGCTCATGGCTTGTGGCCAATGACAGTTGTTCAAGTGTTCCTGCCGTCAGGTGGGCCAATCGGAATGGTGCTTAATTCGAGAATGGCCTGTTCGGCCAAACAGTTTAAGATATTTGGAGTCTACCAAGTTCTATACACAACATTATACTTAATATGCATTCAGTTGCTTTACAACTATAATAAATAAATAAACTTTGGATGGTAAATGGCTACTAAATAAAGGAAAAACCAAAAACCAAAAATGAAGTACCAGTAATTCATTCTATCTTGCAACTGTGATACTTAAAAGTTCAAGTTCAACCAGGCATTCAGCTCACCAGTACCTGATCTATGGTAGGATACTAATATTGTCAAAAGGTAGTTTTGTACCACATGGTTGGTTATTTTCATTATTATTTCATTACTTCCAGCTCATCCTTTTTCGTCAGTTATTATTTTTGTAGCTTTCATAAATCACAACACAAAGTATAGTAGTTTCCTAAACTTTAAAAATGGTAAAGTATGTCTAGCTCTGAATAAAGTGAGAGGCTTTATGTTGTATAGTATGCCAGTTGTAGCCTGCAGCCCATTCAGATTTTAAATTAAAAAGTATAAAGTATTTAGAAATGATAAAAATTGAGTTATGCAATAAAATTTGTGATATTTTTTATTTTCTTGAAAACAAGATTATTGACACTTTTCAGTCTGATAATAAATGAAGCTATCAAATTATTTAAAATGAACTGAAGTTAAAAGGGAATATTAAAATAATAAGGGCATGTTAATTGAGTGAAATGTATGCAAGAGCACTAGGTTATAGGATACACACATACACATCATTTCATGTGTATGAATGGGCAATGAGTAACAGGAATCTTGAGATAGTGGCAGGTGACTTAATGAAAAGACTTAATGCAAATATTGTGTAAAAGGCAAATGGTACACTCAAGGTCATTAATAAACAGTCTTTTAACAAATCTGTCTACTACACTTGGAATGTTATTTATTTATTTCAATGTATATGACTGTCCATCTCAAATTGATAATGCTGGGTGGTTAATACTAGTTAAAGGCACCATATAAAAACCCATGACAGTGAAAAAATATATAATTGATAATCAAGATAAAAGCTCAACCAACAAATCAACACATATGCCATACAGCTGCAATATGCAATTCTGACTTCTAATATCTAGAAGAAATATTACAGGGTGGAAAAAAATTGTTCAAAAAATATAACAAAAATGACAAAAAGCTTAAAAAATCATGAAGAAAAATATAAAACCTTTTAGCTTTCAGGGTAAAAAAAAAAGGCAAACAATTTGGTTTTTATTTTGTTTTTTTTTTAATTTTTATTAGTTTTCAATAAACAAACATACACAAACAAAACACAAAACATCAAAACATAAAACTTCTTTTTGGAAAAGCGCTTAGTCTCGGCGTTACATCTTTTATACAGGACATAGATTCAAAATTCATGCTTCACTTTTTTTCCATTTCACATCTTAATTTAACCATCTTCTACATTTTTCTATTACAGCTTCTCCCTCTTTTTCACTCTCTTAATTCTATTTTATTTATTTCATACTCAATTAAATCATTATACATATTTCTTTTTGCCTGTTCTATGTTCAATTTTCTATTATCTTTTCTCATTTAAAAACAAAATTTCTCCTGTAAATCACTTTGATTGAAGTGTGATGCTTTTAATTCTTTCCCCTAAATTTAACACTTTAAAATAATATATACTTTTATCTTGATTCTGCTTAGTACATTCTAAAGCTACTTACATATTTATAAAATAAAAAAGAAATAATAAGTTTATAAATATAATTAAAAGAATAATTCCATAGCAAATATTAAACTCTATTATTAAATCAATCTTTACTCTAACATTATTTCAGGTATTAAATACAACAATATAAATCTAAAGTACTTTTGCCAGAGTCTCTTTTTTTTAAAATCATAGTTTTACCTCACTATTTTTTGAATAAACTTGTTTTCTTTACATTTATTTTAAACCTTTATAACTTACTTCTGGTTTTTCCCTTTTCTTCTTCTATATTCAGTTTCATTATTATCTTTTCTCATTAACACAAAGTTTCTCCTGTAATCACAGATTTGAAATATAATTACTTTAAATCTTTCCCCCTAAGTTTACACACCTAGAATAATATAATACTTTTTCATTCTGATTCTATACTTAGGCAATTCTGAAGTGCACTTACTATATTATAAAATACAAAGAATTAATAAGTTTATAATATATAATTAAAACAATCCACAGCCAAAATTAAACTGTTATCATTAATCCAATTTTTCTAACATTATTTCAAAATTAAATTACAATACAATCTTGTGTAACTTTTCTTTTTAATTATATTTTTACCCTAGTATCACTAAATAGACCTTTGTTTCTTACGTCTTGTTTTAAATCTTTTAAAACTTCTCTTAGCCTTTGTCCCCTTGTCTACCTAGCCATATATCTTTTATCTGTTCTTATTTCAATTTTCTTATTTGTCGCTTTCTTTTTAACAACAAAAACATTCTCCTGTAATCACAGATTAAAGTATAACACCTTTAAAGCTTCCCCTTAGATTAACACTTTAAATAATAATATTATTTTTCATTTCTGGTTCTGCCTTAGTACATTCTAAACTACTTAGTGTATTATAAAAGAGAATAATTAGTTTTATAATATAGTTAAAACAATAAATCCATAAGCAAATTTAAGCTCAATTATTAAATCCAATTTCTAAAATTATTTCAAATATAAATACATACAATCTTATTGCTACTTTTGCCAGAATCTTTTTTAATCATATTTTACCCACTATTCTCTGAATAGATCTTGTTTACTTTACATCTCTTGTTTTAAACCTTTGTAACCTCTCTTCCCTTTTTCCTTTCCTATTCTTCTCCAATTCCTGTCTTTTTACCCCTTGTCTCTTAATCTCCACCTTCTTGATCTCCACCTTCTTCTGCTATTTCCTTCTGTGTGCTTTCTAACATTATTATCGATTTTCTTCTTATTTTTCCCCTTTTGGTTGTTTTTTTAAATTCTTAAATTCTCCATTCTCTTTCCCTTCTTTCCCCTTTTCTTGCCCCAGCTAAAATTGTTTGTTCATTAAAGATGGCTTCTTCTTTCATCGCATCTTCTGCTTGTTCTGCCTAGTTTCTGATAGCGCTATAAATCGCCATTTCTAAAAAATAGAAAACAGATCCAGAAGAGCTACTTCCCTTCTTGTCCTCTTCTATTAGCTTTTAAATTCTAAATTTTCAGCTTCAATCAACATGTAGCTGCCATGATAAAAAGTTTTTTTTAAAACAACCCAAATATTTTTAGTCTTTCCAATTAAGTAATTCCAAAAAGTCCCAAAGTCACCACAGCAATCCAATACACACGCGTCTGTTGTCCATTTAGCACTTTTCTTCTTTTATATTTTTCTCTTTCCGGGGTCCTAGTTCAGTTGTAAAGCTCCAGATTTGAAATATATTCGTTTTTGAAGTTTTGTTACAATTTCGCTTCTAATCTTGTAAATTCCAAGCAGCCCTCTCCAAGAAAATCTTAATGTTTAGTTCTTTTCCTCTTCCTTTCCACTTATAGCCAAAAAATATTTTTTCAATGCTCAGAAATCTTTATTGTCCTCCTTAGCTTCAATTTTCAATTTAATTATCTGCTGATGCAAAACGGGTTTTTCCGATTTCTCCACTTCATTTGCTATCACCGTAAGGAAGGAGAGTGAGAAAAAACAAACTTTCCCTTTTTACTTTATTCGCGCCTCTTCCGTCTTCATAGGAACGATGTATCTTTAATAAAACTTAAATTCCAGGATATTAAATATTACTTGTCATCCCAGTTAGCCAAAAAACTTTTCACTTTCTCAGCTTCCTCCTGCACATTCTTATCCGGATGAAGCTTTTTGTGGCAGCCAATTAACTGACCGCCACTTCCACCACTTTGCGAAAAGGAGTTTAGCCAGCTGAGGAGGGGGGGTTGCGATTCCCCCAGACCCCTGCTGAGTCTCCCCTGTCTTCAGTTACCTCGACGGGGTAACTATAGCCCCCAAATCCAGCTGGATCGGAGGCACTCCAGCGGCAAGCGTAGCAGGAACTGCACATGATCACGGATTCCTGCCGCTGCCGAAGCCTTGCAAACCAGAAGTCCTGGTTTTTATTTTGTTTTACTGCCTCTTTAAGATTGAAAATTTTTCAGAACTATAGCTACTGGATGAATTTCTCTTCAATCCATTTAAAAGAATGAAAACCACCTTTTCCCAATTTTATAAGATCTATTTTTGTAACTTTTTGCAACATATAGCAAAAGAGTGATTTTAGAGTTGTTTCCAAACAGTTTAAATGTTAAGCCTATGTGAAACTGATTTAAATAAAACTTTTGAAATTATTTAGAAAGATCCTCTTTTATGGAAAAAACTTATTTCATTTACATTTCAATGCAAAATAAGATTTTGAAGGTTGATTTCTAAAGCACTTGATGGCTACTTTAAAGGAAATCTTTGATCTCTGGGGTTTTGAAATAACTGGAACTTTTTTTATTGGAAAAAGTTGTCACCAAAGATGAATAAATTCCTTCGAAGACCCACAAAATAGACTTTAATGTGAACTTGAATAATTATTTAAAAATAAAAAAGATAGACAAATAATGTACCCAAAGAGCAATATGGGAGATTTATTAGAGTTACTTTATGGAAAGTACAAATAGGCCTGGATAAAATTGATAAGAATGTCAAGAGAAGAAAACAGGAAAGAGAATTTTAGCCATGGGATTTAAGGATGCCTGGAAGATAAAAGGAAAAAAAAGTATGGCATTGGTTTATTTGACCATGGTTAAATAATGAGTTGCTTAATTCATTGTATAAACTCAGCTTGAATTGTAAAATATTATGAAAGCTAAGTTTCGTCCTTGACATTTATCAGAATTATAACTAAACATTTTTTAAAGTCCTTGATAGCTTTCCTTTTCCAGAACAGTGATTGTGATTTTCCATAGCTTTGTTTTCTGTAGAACAGAGGGAAAAAATATAGGACCTTAAACTCTTTGTTAGTTTTTCCTCCCATGTAATTCGAGACACAAACAACTTTTTCTTGCTGAATTTCAGACAATCTCAAGTTAGGGATTAAATATGTTGCATAGATCACTGGGCGCAGCTTTATCTCTTGATCAGTCAAAGGTCATTTTAGACAGCATGATCCCCAGTGGCATAATTGAAAAAGGAGAAAGGAATGTGTTGCTGAAATTTGATATATAGAAAATGCTGATGATGTTGAGATATTGTAACAGTATTTTGAATGCCTATTAAAGCACATCCTTACTTTAATTTATATTTAGCACAATCAAAGCGGAGTTGTTTCGAGTATATTTCTCACAATTTCTACTTTCCCAGAAGGTTACCTTGGCAACAAAAATTGGATTTAAATTGGCCACAGAATTACTAATGGAACGTTGACAAAGGAAATATGTTGGGTTTTTGTGGTATCTTACTATAAGCCTACAAAATATGACCTGAAAGTGAGATTGTATATAACTCTGTCAATAGTCCAATATTTTTTTAAATGAAAGCCACAAAATATGTTCACATTTAATGGAATAGTAAGGGAAAGGACCTGATATTTTTAGTTGTATTGGCAATCTAAGCATTGATTTATCAAATTTCAAACAAGCAACAAGGCAGACATTGATACCAGTAGGAAATAAAAATAAGAATGAAAAATTTTTGAAAACCTTTTCTACTGATAGACTGTCATTCATGACCACCAATTTTTTGATTGTCAAAGTAGTGTTCTATTCATAGAGGTGAAACAAAATAACTTTGTGAGTGAGGTGGGTGGTTGCTAAGTTTGATATGTAAATAAATAAAAACAAATAAAATGTTAATTTAAACTCTAACCATTATTACTCATTTTGTAGAATTTGTTTATTTTGTTGATTTTTAAAAATAATTTATTTTAATTGAATTACAGTACAAAAATTTTTATAGCATTGATTGACACCACTGCTTATTTTGCCATACAGTACTTGAAAGTTGTTCTAGGTGATATTATATTTTTTTTTGGTTATTTAAATATGATTTCAAACTTTAAAAAATTGAAATAGTATTTGTACTGTGACATCCTTAACAGATATGTTGTTGGCCGATTAAAAAGCATAAAAATAAAATTACCAAGAAATAAAAAGGCCAAGGGAGGAATAGGGCAACCTGTTTTGTACGAGAGAAGAGAATGCCAAATATTTAAAAGCTTTCAGAAATTGCAAAACACTAATGAAAGCACAATGACAATTGGAAATTGCCTGTTGACAATCCTACATGAGGTGTATTAGGGAACTCTTTTTTTTGCGGAGATTTGTTCTGTCCAAACACTTTGGTAGTTTCAAACTAGGAACTGTAAGAATGGAGAGTAAGGCCTTTGAACTGATCTTCAAGAAGGAACATTGAAATAACATCTAAGCATGATACTGTGGCTTTTGCTATGGGGAGAGGTATTGCCTTTTTTCTTAAGTCATGTATAGTTCTCCTGCATGTGCACAAAGAGAAAGAGAAAGAGAGAAAGAGAGAACTATAGCATTAGACTTTATGCAAATACATGTAGACTTTATGCAAATATATTAAAATAAAAAGTTTTTCAAGATGGGGGATATATAAGTAATTACCACAGATTAATGTATTTGAGCTCAATTGGCATTACATGCAAATAACATACCTCTATTCCACTGAATTTTTTAAATTGTGGTTTTAGAATTAGTGATTGTTTTGTTTTTAGCCAAATAGTACTTAGCAATTTTAAAAACCTTTATGAAACATGAACCTGACAATTATTTAAAATTAAATTCAAACATGACATAACAATCTCTGAATTATGATGGTCTTATAGCCAAAATGGAACGATATAAAGTAAGAGCCAACTACAAATAGTCCTTGAATTATAACAGTTTGTTTAATGGTCATTTGAAGTTACATCAACACTTATGACTGTTTTTCACATTTACGACAGTTGCAGCATCCCCATGCTCACATGATCAAAATTCAGATGCTTGACAACTGACTCATATTTATAATGGTTGCAGTTTCCCGGAGTCATGTTTTTGCTACTTTCTGACAAGCAAAATCAATGGAGAAGCCAGATACATTTAATAACTATGTTATTAACTTAACAACTGCAGTGATTCACTTAACAACTGTGGAAAGAAAATATGCAAAATAGAACGAAATTAACTTAACAACAAAATATTGGGCTCACTTGTGGTCATAAATTGAGGGCTACACGTATTAACATTCTCAGAAAAATATCACAATGATATTTAAAATATATTCTGGGAGTGAAAATAAATATACTCCAGAGAGTTTGTATGGTTTAGAGTTAATGTGCTGCATTTCCACCCTTTGGCATGAAAATCAGCTGGCTGACTTCAGGTAATCACTTCTTTTCATCCTTTCATTAACAAACTCTGAAACAAACCAACTGAAATACCTATTAAAAATTACAGGTGGTCCTTATTCAGCGACTATTTGAAGTTATAGCAGCATTGAACAAGGAAACATATGATGGGTCCTTGTAACTATAGTTGTAGCATCCCACAGTTACGTGATTGACATTTGTTATGTTCACTGCTGGTTTCCTACAAGCAAAGTCAAACCATCAGGAATTAGCAAATGTGCCTAATGACCTTATGGGATAACAACAGCAACTGGAACTGCTGCTCTCATAAATGTGACATGTTTTACAACTGTGTAGCTTAGCAACAGAGTTCCCAGTCCCACTGACCACTATTAAATGAAGGATATCAATCAGCATCATTTATTGATAACTTTAATTCAAGAATTGTAATAACCAGAATCCAAAAGAAGCAGTCTGCAACAAATTATAGGAACACCATATACTAAAGGTGGGAAATGAACACTCCAAAGAAAGCTCAGTGGGCAGAGAGTATTTTGAATTTTGGAATAGAGAAAATGAAAAAAAAAATATGGAGGTCTGATTGAATAGAGATTGAATAGAAAGGATTTGGCAGGGAAAATTGCTGTTGAAAAATTCTACCCTCTGATGTTGTTTCCCTTGCTATTATTTATTTTCCAACTGTTAATAACAAATAAAAATATGTCTAAGATTCTAAAAGAATCTGCTTATTACAAACTGGACATCTGCTTATTACAAACTGAAAAATTACACTTGCCAGGCAGTTAAATAACACTGCATTGAAAGTTAAATGAGAATGTTGAGAAGGCATTAAAAAAAAATCCAAAGCCAAAAACCATGTGATTAAAAAAGAAAAATCACACCCAGCTTCAAACCAAACAACATCCATAAAGGATTCTTGCTCTGAAAACTGGAATTGCTAAAAACAAAGACAAACAAGCAAAAAGCCTAATTAAACTCGTTGCTTAAAAAGAGTTACTTAAATGATATTAAAGTCAGTGGCAAGCAAATCTGTCTGGATAGAACTTATCTTCATTGGGACATTATACCAAAGAAAGTTCTCTTCTTAACAAATATGGACATGTAAATGTATTTCCAGTTTCTTAAGAACCAACTATATTACCCAAATAAAAAGACAGTAGAAATGTTGCTGGTAAAATCTTGCCTTTTCTCCCTTCTGGCCTGGCAAACCAGCTACGCCTGGCAATCCTGTTTCTCCCTGTTGAGAATAAAGCTAGGATATTTATTCTAGAATCCTATGCTGGGGGAAAAAGTAAACAATGCCCTACAAGTAATGACTTTACAACAGGGATGTCAAACTTGCTGCCCAGGGGCCGGATGCGTTATGCGCTGGCCACCCCATGCCCAGTTTAGCAAATGGGGGGGGGGAGTCTAGATATGTTATGTGATGCCGCCAAAGTTTGACACCCCTGCCTAACAGGGCAAGTATAAAGTGTAATTGTATAATATGCCAGAGCTCCATCTAATGGTAGTATTACTGATAGAAAAAGGAAGTACTTTGGTTGACACCTACAACTACTACAACAAATCCTACTCTGATCTTGCACTTGTTGCTCAAGGTGTTCAAGAAGTCTAAGCTGATGTTTCTTATTGGAATAATATTGGATGATATTAGAAAAACCATTTTCTCTTATGCAGGGAGAAAGTCTTGTACCTTTATCCTTGGAATCAGGAATAAGTGGCATTGCAAATGCTGCTGAATTACAACTTACACTATCCTTCATTTGTAGCTACAATTGTATGGATTGATAGAGATTGTAATTCAGCAACATCTGGGAAACAGTAGCTTTTCAAGCCTTGATCTAGGCCAGAGCTGTCAAACTCGTGGCCTGTGTGTTGGATGAGTCACGTGTGGCCACACCCAGTTTAATGAAAGGGAAAAAAGTCTCAATGCATCACATCTGCCTTAGAGATTTTACTTTTCTGGATACGTTCATAGATCTTATCTTCTCCCACTTTTTGCTTTCCCTCCTAGAAGATATAGAAGTAGTCCTCAACTCCCATTCATTTAGTGGCCATTTAAAGATACAGACCTGCCAACCCCTGATAAAGGAAAATCTGGAGACCCATGAAAAAAAATCTGGAGATTCTATAAAAAATAGTGAGATTCTATTTTTTCCCCGATCAAGATTAAACAAACCCCTTTTCCATCGAGGAAAGTCATTAACAGTTTATTTAAATGTTTTATTTGTGTTCCCTGTTGTAAGAAGATGCAGCTTTCTTTCTTCTATTGAAAAATCACCACCTCTTTTCGCCATGTTTATACGATTGCGATCGCTTTCCCGCGCTGAACTTACAAAGACTACTGGGAAACTAGCCTCGNAGCGTTTTAAATTTGGCGTGAGATTGAGGAGCCTTGTCATGAGACCGTGAGAAATGACAAAAAATCGTGAGACTCACGGCAGAACCGTGAGAGTTGGCAGGACTGAAGATACAACAACACTGAAAAAAATGACTTATGACCATTTTTTTACACTTATAACTGTTGCAGCATCCCCATGATCATGTTATCAAAATTTGGGCTCTTGGCAATTGGCATGTATTTATAACAGTTGCACTATCCAAGGGTCAGAGGATCACTGTTTGCAATCTTCCCACTGGCTTGTGACAAGCAAAGTCAATGGGGGAAACCTGTTCCATTTAACAACCACATGATTCACTTAACAACTGGAATGATTCATTTAACAACTATGGTACAAAGGTTGTAAAGTGGGGTGTAATTCACTTAACACTTGCTAAGCAATGGAAATTTTGGACTCAATTGTGGTCCCAAGTTGAAGACTACCTGTCCTTTTTTACAAATATGTGGGATATCATCATCAGCAGCATCATATATTCATTATCATAATTTCTTCTGTAATTTTAAAACATTCTATTTTAAATTATTAATTTTCTGTGAGAAACAGAATAAACTGAGCTGATTACTATCATCCTTGGTGCACACAACCATACATATGTACAAATAAACCCAACATTACGTATTCAACTTTTTCACTTTATTTTATTTTAAAATTAAAATGGCAGGTTAACAGATGTATGTTCTGATATAAGAATACTTTAATGAGACAGAAATAATGAAAATCAAATATATTCTAGTGCAAAATATCTACTGCAGCTTGATGCCTTCCATCAAATGTCTTCCATTTATGAAAAGTATATGAAAATATCATTATTGTAATTGACTGGCTCAAGAGCTTAAATGATATTCTTCTAGTAAGGAGAAATGCAATTTTTGTGCAATGCATCTGTTATTGATTCACAAGTGACTACTGCCATACTGATGTACAGAACTGTCCCTGCTTCTAATGTATTTGAAATGTTTATGGAAAATGCTGGTGTCCAGTGTCCTCATATTGTTTTGTTCATTGTTTTAATGTGGAGGTTGCAACAATTGAGCTGGGCTATTAAATGACCCATATTCTTCCATGTTGGTCAAGATACTTAGCCAGTAGCTCAAGTTACAGATGGCCTTGCTAATGTTTTGAAGAATGGGTTCATAAATTAACCTTTCTGTAAGCAATCACTCATATTATTTGGATATCCCATCATTGCAATGTAACTTAGAGAAATATTTTTCCAGTCAATTTGAAATGACTGTTATCATCCTTTATTATAGTAGATTTGTAAGCTGTTAACTTCCTAGTTGGTGTCATTCTTGTCATCCTATGTGTTTTATAATCAAGAAATTCACAGAAAATACAGACTTCAGATAACCTTGTACTATTTTAATTCAGTCATTCTCTTTCCAGAGCAACATATGCCTCTATAACAGAATAACAGAGTTGGAAGGGGCTTCGAGGTCTTCTAGTCTGTTCAAGCAGGAGGCCCTATAACATTTCAGACAAGTGGCTGTCCAATTTCTTCTTAAATTGTTGTTGGAGCACCCACAACTCCTGAAGGCAAGCCATTCCATGATTAATTGTTCTACCTGCCAGGAAATTTCTTCTTTGTTCTAAGTTGAATCTTTCCTTGATAAATTTTCATCTGTTGCTTCTTGTCCTCAGGTACTTTGGAGAATAGCTTGACCCTCCCTTCTTTGTGACAGCCCCTCAAGACTGCTATCATATCATCCCTAGTTTTCCTCTTGCCTCTCATATGCATAAATCAATTTGTAGAAAAGCTTTTCCCTAACCATATCAAATACTAATTATAATTTCTAAACATGGCCATTGATCATGAAGACTTCAGATTATGAGAATTGTGGCCTGACACATCTATTGTAGATGATATAAGGCTATAATAGAACAAAATACTGTGCAACTTTCTTTAATATTCAATAGTATATAAAAAAGAACAACAGTACAATATAAAATAAAAGATTAAATCGAACTATACATTTAATAGATCATATGTGAAAGACTGTAATTACCTTGTTCTGAGAGCAAAAACATTTTTCTTCAGGATTTTTTTCCCTTATTGGAAGAACTTGTATTTTACCAATGTGACCAACTGATGGTGATGCTGCAGTAGTTTTCAAGTTTTTCTCCAAAGGATGCTGAAATTATGAAAACATATTATCTGGACTGAAGTCTAGTTCATTAAGATCAAATTATACTGTCTATAGCATCTTCTGCATCTTCAGAGACTACATTTCCATGGTGAATTTTTTTAAAAATAACCTGTGTTGATAGGTTCAGCAATCTGAATTAAAAATCTGGCAATAATAATGTAATGGAATTACAGTAAATGCTGTTATTATTTTAAATAGCTATTAGTTTATATTTACTTAATCCATAGATAGAGTGCACTATGCTCCAAGCAAAATGCTTAGAACATATACTGATAGAGTAAAGCCTCTGAAACAACAGGAGCTCCAATGCAGATCTTCTTCCTGTGACACTGATGTTCTTCTGTTACCTACCATTATCTACCATTTGAATGGTAGATAAATTTCAAGATTTTTTTTTACCAAAGTTTTGGAAGAAGTGCCATCATTATTCCTCCAGAGTTTTAAAATATACTTCTTTTAGCGTGTGTTTTTTTGTCTATTGTATTTATTTTTTAAATAGATATTTCACTGTGCTGCACAAGTTCCCAGAACATTAGGTCTGGGTAGAACATATTTTTTTAATGAATAAAGATTGCATCATCAAAATTAAAAAAAATCTTTCAAATGATTTTTTCACCCCTTATCTTGTTCAATCATCCCCGATTTTCAGAAATTATCTCTAGAAGTCCCTGCAGTTTTTTCGGCAAGATTTTTCAGAAGTGGTTTGCTGTTGCTTCTTCCTAGGACTGAGAGAAAGTAACTAAACCAAGGTCACTAGCAGGTTTTGGGCCTAAAGCAGGATTAGGTTTTCCAGTTTCTAGCATGACACCAAACTTGCTCACTTCGGCACTAATAATGCCATGAAATTTTGATTCATTTTGTTAAAAAAAACATTTTTATTTTTCCAACTTACCACATGTTCAGATAATTCACAACAGTTCTCCTGAGCAGCAAGGCTTGGATCACAGTATAAGATCATGCGGCCAAGTTCAATCTATTTAATAAACATGATGATGCTTATAAGTTGAGACGTAACAACACTGAAACCTCTGTAGCAGAAATCCATCACACCATTAAATAATTTGACCCCACTGAAATGATGTGTTTAAATATCTCTAACTGAGTTTTGGATTTTGGCCATGAACTTTGAAAAAACATTAAAGTTTCACATTTTAAAATACTCCACTTGCATTTATTATGTTAGTTATCTGAGCAGCACAGATCTAATCCAATCATACCAAATTTAATTTGAACCCAACATGTCACTTCTATATATCTATAAAAAGAGCTGGATTTATGACAACAGCTACTGCAGTTTAATGCATTCCTTTGGTCAGCTCTCTGGCCATTTGAGGATTTATTTTTACAGATAGAAATTACCTCTCTCCAAACTATACTACTTTAAGTCAATAAAACTAGAGTTTTATAAAAATTTTGCTCGCTGTGTTATTAATTTATCACTATAAATAATACTAGAATTATTTAAATTAAAACTTTATGTTACAGCCTTGCTTAGGTGGTTGAGGCAGCATCACTGAAGCCAAAGAGGCTGGCCTCATGAGAGAGGACTATTGCTTATTGCTTTCTTGCCATGAAATCCGAGGTAGTATTCAGCAGGTTCAGATCAGTTCTGGAGAACAGTAGCGGAAATTTTGAGTAGTTCGTAGAACCGGAAAATACCACCTCTGACTAGCACCGCCACCATCTATTCTCTGTCTCCTAAGTCCCAGCTAATCGCTGGGTCTTCTTTTGTTGTGCCTGCACAGGAGAACAGAGCTGGAAAGCAGGTTAATGAGGTGGGGATGAGATTTTGCAGTAACCTTCCCCCAGGAGTGGGGAGGGAATGGAGATTTTACAGTATCCTTCCCCTGCCATGCCCACCAAGCCACGCCCACTGCACCATGCCATGCCCACAGAACTGATAGTAAAAATTTTTGAATCCCACACATTGCATGAAATAGTCCCAGGCAGGAAATACAGCAACTGGTTTTGCAGCTTTTGAGAGAAGACCAGTTGAAACCATTCAGCTGCAACTATAGAAGCACTTCATGAAGCAGGACAATAGCAAGGATGGAGCTTTGGTAAAACTCTATTTGTTTAATTAGGGACTTAGACAAATCTCAGATCCTTTCTCCCTCTCTCTTTCCATATGTAACCCCAGAATTAATTTAATAGCCCCACAGAGTTACAAGTTTATTTTCAAATATCTATTTTCTTTGGAAACTTAAAAAAAATATTTGAAAAAAACACTGTTAAGCTCTTTTTACACCCCTTCCAACTGGTTTTGTTTGTAATTTAGCAATGCAATCTGATTTACTATATAGATTTATAGTATCGTCCCATTCACTCCATGACTATGGTTGGCTGAACTCAGGGGTGGGATTCTACCAGTTCGCACCTATTAGCTAGAACCGGTTGTTAACATTCTAAGCAGTTCGGAGAACTGGTTGTTAGAAGAAATTACTAATCCTGCCTAATCCTGTAAGGAAGGCAGGAAGGAAACATTCTGATTTTGCTTACAGAAACTGCCTCTCCGTTAACCCTTATTACATTCTTGGCAGGACTAGACTTCCTGTCTCAGGAACTTCTTTGGAGTTTTTTTCCCCTCCTTTGCTTGTGTGGAGTGACCATTCAAAGTTACAATGTCACTGAAAAAGTGACTTATGACCATTTTTCACATTTACCATCGTTGCAGCATCCCCATAGTCATGAGAGGCCAGGCAAGGAGATGTGTGCCTCGATGTGAGTGAAATTGAGTTGGCCACGCCCAGCCAATAACATGACTACCAAGCCATGTCCACCAGTCACATGCCCACCAAGCCATGCCCACCAACTAAGCCATGCCCACAGAACCAGTTGTTAAAAAGTTTGAATCCCACCCCTGGCTGAACTGAGAGCTGAAGAACCTTCTTGGATGAGAAGTGAAACATCTTCAAAGGAAAAAAGAAAGTCCAGTTGCCTCTTGAAAAAACATCTTTGGTTTTTCTCCTCTCTTTCTGTTCCCGCATCTCCATGTCCCTTTCAAAGTGCAGTGACCAGTACTGGAGACAATATTTCAGGTGTGGTTGAGCCACCATGGAACACAATGAAACCTGTGATCTAGATGTACAGTCTTGATTTTGCTGAAATAGCCTAAGATTTTTTAGCTACTTGCCTGTGCTCATCTATTAATCCACTAGTCTGCTGGATTTTTTTTACATGTTACGAAACCAGGCTGTTTTATTTGGCTTTTCCTACCTAGAATTTTCAATCAGTGAGTCAGTGAGTCAGTGAGTCAGTCTGTCTGTCTGTCTGTCTGTCTGTCTGTCCGTCCGTCCATCCATCCATCCATCCATCCATCCATCCATTTATCTATCCACCCATTCAATAGAAGCACTATTTTATATCTGAAAATTGAAAAAAGAAAATACCTAACATCTCTTAATAATATATTAATTTTTATACATTTTAGTCTAGGCTTTATACAGAACCATATGCACAATACAAGAAAGCTTGAACTTTCTATATAACTGACCTATGGGGGCTGGGGGGGAAAAGATAATATTTTTAAATTATTTCATTCTAAGAAATAAAGTACTATTTCTAAGAGAGTGTTTTTTCACACAACATACTTTATCAGAACGTGCATGCTACATCATACTCTTTGTATGCTAACTGTTCTGTGAGAAATTTATATAGTCTCTGGAAAAAGAAACCAGATGGAAGAGTCAGTGATGACCTTTGGAAAAAAAGAAAAGGATTAAGAAATGAAGGAAATATGACAAATACCAGAGGCAATGGGCAAGAAGGATACAAAAATAAAAAATGAGGAAAGGATAAATAAATATGAACATGTTATATTTCTCTTCTCTGTACTTCTACTGTGAAAATTAACTGAATGGACAATATTGGAAAGGTTCATATAAGTTGGTTACCAAGTTATTAAACAAAAATATTAAATCATGAAAAAAACACAATTGTCTTAAACATAGCTAACAACTCATATGTCAATTTTCTATCTCACAGTCACCATGCATGTTAAAAACTTCAGACTACTACATCAATTAAATCTTTCGGTTTTCCTCTTAACATTTTTCTTTGTGTCATATATGCCATGTTGTTTTTGGTTCATAACATTGCTTTATAAATTAGCTGCAGTTATCCATTCATATAATGGAATAGAGGCTCATATAAGATGTTTTAATTTTAGATGTCATTTTTGTTCAAAGTTTATGAATTTAATATTACCCTTGTTGGACAAGGTTCTAGTCATTATAAATTGCTAAAAAAGATGCCACATTCTTCCAAAGGCCACATCCTTCTGGGAACAAATATTCAGGCTTTGATGCTGAATGAAACCAAAGGGATGAATCCATATAATTGTTCAACATTGCTTCAGCAGCAGAATACTCTGGAGGAAAGCTGTTGATTCTTTTGGAGTGATCACAGATTGGAAAAAGGCACAGCTGTTTGGTTAGATTGCAGCAGACAATCCATCTGGAAAAATGCTGAATAGAAAACCTTAGCCTTTAGAATGACCTTGGTAAAAAAACAAAGTCTGAAAAGAATGCCATATGGTCCAGATAAAAAGCAAGAACACGATGGATAACCAATAAGAGCAGAGATGTTTCAATAGAAATGAGGAATTAGGACAAAAAAGCAAGAAATATTATATCCCAATTCAAGTGAAAAATAAAAAAGGAGGAAGTTGGATCATAAAAGCATTTTGTCATCCCCAAAAATGATGGATAGTCTTTTCATAAGACACATGGTTCTTCAGCCTGATTAGTTGAAGCCATGGCCACTAAGAACTACTTTTTGAGATAAAAAAAAAGATAAGTAATGGAATAGCCAAAGGCCCAAAGGGTTTTAATCTTAATTCAGGGAGAATACAGTAGAGGATCTCTCTTATTCTAGAAATGGAAGGGAAGCTGGAAGACAGAGATATGTAAGTTTTTTCAAAAACACTCTTATCAGTAGGCTAGGGGAAAAAAGAGAAACATTTTTCCTAAAAGAAAAATAAGGTCGAGATGTCAATATGGTGATCTCTTTTAAGTATTGCTTTAAGGGAATGAACTGTTACCTGTGGGGAAAGTCCAGAAAAGATTTTTTGTTTGATTTCATTGGAAGCCCTAATGAAAAATTAGGAGCTAATGACAAGTTTATAATTCAATCAATTTCTTTCCAGAGAAATTGCAGAACTAAACAAAACTCTCCAAGTTGGAAAGCAGAGAGAATTGGGCTTTATCTGGAAACCTGATCCTGATAAATGGAGAGTAGATTGGAACAGTTCTAAAGGTAGAGATTCTCATATGGGTGAGGCAAGGCACAATTGTCAAGGTTATCAAAGTGTGACAATAAAGCAGTTGGTCAAATTCTTTTTGATCTTTTCCAGAACATAAGATGTAACATAAAAATAAACAAACATAAAAATGGTGGCTCGAAGTAAAAAGAAAAGGTATCACAAAAGATTGGCGTTGTAGCTATTTTATCCTGCTATGAATAACCCATTATTATTTCATGTAAACAAAGAGAATAAGCTTTGGGTTATTCCAGAGAAAATTAATAAAGTCTATCACTGATGATATAATACCCATTTGTGTTCTAAAACAGCTAGTTTCAATGTGTTAATTTTATTTGATGCTTTATACCTGGATCAGGTATCTCAGCTACCGAGGGCTTCAAAGTGAGTAACCATCCAGATATGGATAAATAAAGAATAAGGACATTATTAGAAAGAATTCTCTGAATGGAAATCCATTGGCGATATTGTCTGAATTCAGCTATCAGTTAAGAAATTCTTCATTGCGGTGCAGAAGTGGGAACACAAATTGCCCTAAAGTTGTATCAGGAAAAGAAGAACAGAGATATCGCACCTCTAGAAAGTGCATCTGAAAATCAGTGAAGTGAACGACTGAAATCAGAGCTATCACACATACAAACTGTAGAGCCCACAGGTTCAATAGCAAAGGTTCTAAAAACTTGTTTACAAGATAATTTCTGAGGATTTCCAGGGAAAGTATATTAAGCTGAAGATGGTTCTGGGAAGGCAAAGCAGATGACTGCAACAAAGAATCAAGAAATCTGTGAGCAGATTTGTTTCTTAGAGCCTCTTTGGAGAAATTACCCACATGTGCTCGGAACAGCTGTTCCCCATTAGAAAACTGCAGGATGGTAGTTTTCCATACATTTGAATGCCTCTAGATAATGGGATTAGCCATTTTGCTCAATTGTAAATACTTTTAACAGGACACTATGTTTGCCCATTAACTGTATTAAAGCTATTAGGGACCCCTGGAATACAAGTTTGAAAAGTCTTCATTGGGTGAGTTTATTCTCAGCACTGAACAAAACTGAAAATTAATTATGAGTTAAATATTTGAGATAATAATTAAAAAGCTAAATATGATTTTGAGTAACTTATAAATAGAATTAAGAGACCAGAAAAAATGAAAGATTGACATTTATTTTAACATCTTGGAAATTAACTATAAAAAAATAAACAGCTTTTAATGGGAAACAGACTTATTTTGGCTATCCAGCTAAAGAAACTGCTTGATGTTTTAAAAATTCAAAGGGAGATACAAATGATGAGCCAGGAGTATGACCTGAAAAATGTTTTCTTATTGCATCTACATAAGAAGCTTCTTAAAGTCTTGAGGAAATCTGTTAGACAGGATAAAGAAGAATTGAAGAGAAATGAAATCCTATAATAATATTTGATTGAATTAAAGGGAAGGAATATAAAACTGGCTCATCTGATCAAGGTCAAAATAATACTTTTTTTTAATGTTCTGAAAATTTTTTAATTTTTTTTTTTGCTGACACCAAGATTGAATGTATTTGATATCTGCAGTGCAGAAAAGATAACACTCTAGAAATATTTGCTGCTTTTAGGATTCAGACTTCATTTCTTTTAGGAATCAGACTTCATTTCTAAGGATCTCAGGGCATCAAAATTGTAAAATGTCTTTCTAGACATATATAAAATAGATATGTCTGGATTCAGATATTATACTCATCTATATCTATAGATGAAGGCTCATTTCATTCAATGATGTAATTATTTTTTCTGGAGAATCTTCTACTTGAAGAGATGAGGCAATTTTGGTTTATTCCCAGTTCTCTTCTTCAGTCCCAATGATTTTCAATTATTTGTGAAGGGTTCCAAGCTTTCAGAAATATGTTTTAGGGAGCAGGAAAGTATAGGAACAGGAAAAAAATAAGAGATAATTATTTTCCCTTCCCTTTCCAACAATGTGTCTCATCAACAAAACTGATTTAATTAATAAACAGAAATAATTCAAGTTTTTCCAGTTCACCAATTTGATGTCATTCATTCATTCATTCATTCATTCATTCATTCATTCATTCATTCATTATCTATCTATCTACCTACCTACCTACCTACCTATCATCTTTCATATTACCATCTTATAAATTCAGAATAAACAAAAATAACATAACAATAAAATCCATTTCTTTTTCCATAAAAGCAGCATAAAACCACTTAATTCATTATAACTTGGACATGAACACTTACATCTACAGGTTTGCCATCTAAATAATGAGTAGCAATGAGAATCTTTCCTTGAATGTCAGGTCTAGCTTTTTCCTCAGTCATCCTTTGTTCAGTTAAGCTGCAGTCCACATAAAGAGAAATCTTCCTTGATTGTACACTGATGCCAATCTTATGCCATTGACGGTCAAAGATAGGATAGATTTTGTGGCTTTTAAAGACATAATGCTGGGAGTTCTGCTGGGTGGGTTTCATGACATACTCTATATATTTTTTTAAACCATCAACTGAGATGTAAACCTAAACAAAAATATATGCACACACAAATTTCAGTGCTTCTGAAATGAAATAAATTGCAAGACAGTGAAGAAGACAATAAAATCATAGAAGTCAGTATATGCTCATCATGTTTGGAATCACAGGTCAAGTTCTCTCAGATAGTGACACTTTCTCACCTCCTCCTTCCTGATGCCACCATTCAGCCCTCCAAAAGCTACCTAGGAGAGCAGGGGACTTTACAGTAGCCATAGCACTTAGATTTATATAATGCCCCACATAGCACTCTCTGCATGATTTACAATATCAGCATATTGCCCCCAAAAATCTGGCTCCTCATTTACCAACCTCAGAAGGATGGAAGACAAAGTCAATCTTGAGCCCCATCAGGATCAAACTCCAAGCTGTGGGCAAAGTTTGCCTACAATACTGAATTCTAACCATTGCACCACAAGGGCTCCAGGAAGAAATGGGGTGGGATGGGATGTACTAAACTATTAAAATTTAAACAGTTTTTCAATTGGTGGAAGTCCAATCTGACACATCTGGATGCATCTTTTACTTGTTTAAGCTTTCTGAATCTGTCTTTTGCATATTTATCCATGCGACTTTGTCATTAAGCATCAAATTCCAATCTTTCATTTTATTGGTTTTTTTAATTTGCTATATTCTATATTTTATTTGCTATATTCTTTCAATATTCTTCAAACCAAAACACAAAATGTTAACATAGAGCAGAACAGAAGGGATCTTGGAGGTTCTAGCTAGTCCAACTCGCTACTCAGGCAGGAGACCCTATACCATTTCAGACAAATGGTTGCTGATCTCTTCTTAAAAGCCTCCAATGATGGAGCACCCATAACTTCTGGAGGCAAGTTGTTCCACTTCCCAACACATACCATCCCATGGCTCAATTACTGATATGTAACTCATCCTCTAATTGCTATTTGAAAAATGACTACTATTGTATCCAAGCCATATTAATTGTTGCATAATCTGGAGGGGACCATCTAGCAATTCACAAAGCTATAGGTATCAATTTATTGGGGATGGGAATAGGAAACATGTGAACAAACACAAATAAAGAAGTAACAATGCTAAATAATTTTTCTAACCTGTGGCAAATTATGCTGATCTAAAATCTGCAGTAAATACCAGCGTTCTCTTTTGCTGTTTCTTCTGACACGGAATGTGGCTGTTAAGAAGTATTCCTCTGGAAATCCATTTGGAAACAATTGCCTAAAAGTTGGGGTGGAGATAGAACAAATTGTCTTATTAGACCAAGTCTGATAATTTTTATAAAATATGGGAGAAAACAGATGTTGAAATATCAGAAACTAATTTGGGAGTCATAGGTACTTCAGCAACTCTACTGTATTGAATAGATTGTTCCATCTCTTGAGGTTACTATCCTCATAATTGTTCAGGTCTAATGTTACTCACAAAACCACACCCTGTTAGAAATCTACTTTTCATCATCTTTATTATATTTCATACATATGTTGCTATTACAATTATAATAAAAAATGAACCCATTCCCATCTTTTTGCCAGAAAATGAAAAAAAAAATCCATTCTTCCATCATGAAAGTCAACTTTTTTTTAATCAGGAAAACCACTGTCACAGGAAAAAGTAATCCTTCTAAAGCTAACTATGAAAATTTACTGCACACTATGTACTAGACACATCTCCTATTTGCACTGTTATACTGTTACTATAGAATCCTATAGAAGGTATGTTAAAAAAAATATCACTATATTTCAGGCTTCATTATTTAAGTTTTAAATCAGACAACATGTTTTAAGCTACATTTTGCTCAACCATGACTTGTTGGCTAATCCAAAACTGGACAGTTTCACAGAACTCATGAAATCTCAAACAAACCAATCATATTTTGGTCTTAGTGTTCAATGGTTAACACTCAAACAAAACATTTCATTTTGATAATTGTAGCACACACATTTATTTTTTTTTACAAATTATTTATAAAACATTCCATTGTATTTCTCACAAATGAAAGGTGAGAATGGCAATGACACAAATTCAGATCAAATTTTTATATGTTAATACTAATCAGACATATCTTTGGGTAGAAGGCATGAACTTCCTTTCATATGATCAGGAATTGTAGATGCCCGGAGAGATTAAAAGTATATTCCTACATTTTAGGCACTGCTCTATAAACACTGATCTTATACCTATAAACTGATCTGAAGATGGAGAAATGGAGAATCATGTGTAGGGCCAAACTGCTAGTGTTTGAGTATATATATAAGTATATATATGGAAAATACCACCAGATAAAAGGGGGGGGGATTCTTCCTGTCTGTAGTTTTATGAAAGTTTTGCCTAAGAGGACACTCATTTTATGACTCTTCCATTACGATTTTCAGTGTACTGTTTGCATAAAGATGGCTAGTCCAGAAGTGCTGAAATTATGCCTGATATTTATGTTTAGAGGATTGCTCATGAAATGATTACTGAAAGCCAAAAACAGGAAGTTCACATACTCAGTCATGTTTGCTGGCAGCAGTTCCTGTCTGTTGCTTCTTCACCACACCCTACACTGAGGGGTTCTTGTCTTTCATAGGATAAATAATTAGGCAAGCTGCCCATTCATGCAGCACATTTTCCAGAAGATATTCCTGATCAGCCTGGTGCCTGGGCACAAGACTTACATACGACTCTCAAATGGAATCTGATAGGCAGTTTTTCACTGGCTTTCTGCCTAAATATGAATTTCACCCCAAGTGATCCCTGAATACAAACCAAAAAAAACTCTTATAGCCTCTAATTCCAGTTAAGAAATATGCTAGTCAGACCAGTAGGTTACATATACAAGGTAATCATAATTTCTGAGAAAGGTCACACTTTTTAATTAAAAAAAAAATAGACAAACGTACACAAATAAAACATAAAAACATAAAGCCATCTTCCAATTACATACAGTGTGTCGGTTGGTTACAATTTTTTTGTGCTTCCTCTCCATAGTCCTCACTTACAATTATTTGTATATATTCTCATATTATCAATCAAATATTTCTGAATACATTATTATCATTGTTAATCATTCATTTGA
>BHFT01019994.1:0-10023 GCA_004320025.1 Laticauda laticaudata
CAGTGTTCGTCCAATTATACAAAGAGCTCATTCGTTGTTCTGTTTAAAGTCAGCAAGCTTCTTGGCATCGTCCTTATCATCTGGATCCCAAGCATTTACATCTGGTGGATCTCGAATTGCATTCCATAACCCTTCACTACGCAGAAGTAGACTGTACTTCATAGACCAGGAAACATAGTTTGTTCCATCCAACTCATCCAAGTCTATCAGTGATAGACTTGTTGAAGGGTCTTGTGCTATCTTTACCAGGACAGTAACCCACAATTAAACAGTAAACAGCTGTCTGTATACGGTACTGTGTATTCACACTAATTCAGTTATCTGATATGACCTGGGCCCATAACCAATGTTGAGGTAATTCCCCGTTAGGAGAATTAGGAGAATGAGTACACACAGGGAGACGTAGTGAGAGTAGTGAAGAATATCACACAGTATTCAGTCCAGGGATAATCCAAAAATCAAAGTCCACTATCATAAACAGTAGATAGATTCACATCAAATCCAAGAATAACGACAATTAGCAACAGGCAATTAGGAAATGCAGGAAGCAAAATCAGTGAACATCAGAACATCGACCAACTAGCAACTAGCAACACTGTGGAAACCAAGTTTCTGGTTCCGTCTTATGGCCGTTTGAGAAACCACACCCAATTACAATTTTAGCATTCTCTTAAAGAGACAGTATTAAAATTTCTATCCTGGTTTATATACTGTATTTCCAACCCAACTGTTAAGTGACTTACATTCCTAACAGAAACCACACACGATTGCAGGTTCTGCTCTGACAATGAGCAACTAGAAGTTCCTATAACACTGATTCTGAATGAACTAAAATTAGAAAAGGATCCCCCAAAATCTTATTTTTTAGATGGCCAGAGTAAAAGAAAGCAAGAGAAAAGAAACAATATGCTAATTCTTTGCTGAAAATATCAGAATGATGGCCTTGAAAAATAAAAATAGAACAATTTATTTCCTGTTTTAGTTTATAAGATGATAGATGAGCCAGTAGGTAATGGTGATGGCCAGGAGGAAGACAGTAGATTTTATATTCAGGGTAAAACAGATTAGGAAATATCTGTTTACCCAGAATAAATTCATATCTTTAGAAATACATGAAATATACATACATCTTAAGATCTGGAAGGTATTTGCTGATAACCTGTTTTTCTGAGTTTGATAAATCCTGCCAGATGACCAAAATAACAGGTTTTTTTAAAATTTATTTTTATATTATTTTTAAAAGAATGATAAGAAATTCAAAGGCAAAGATAAGAACATATGCATTATCAAAGAAATAAAACCTTAAAAGAATGTTTTAAAGAAGTGAAGTAAGTTTAACAGTAAATAGTCGCAGTTGTAAATGCAGTTATCTATTGCAATTTTGATTCAATAAATATAAATTTCTAATATATTATGTAACTGTCCTGTTTTTAATCCAAAATGGTTTCTATAAATGAGTCTCATATTTCATTATATGTATTCATAGAATATATACATACATGCATGCATACATACACACACATGCACATACACATACACACACACAAAGAAAGAAAGAAAAATATATAGAGAAGAATTAGACATAGTAGACCACTACAGGGTGGTCAGTGGAGCCATATAGAAGGTGATACAATAAAGGAAATTGAATGGCATGTTAAATATGACTGACAGGCATTCAGCAAGCTAAGCTTAATTTTCTAGAACTCCCTTATGCCTGAAGAGAAAGATTTTTGATCAGTGTGTGTTGCCTACTCTAACCTATGTCAATGTAACATGGACATAATGGACTAATCTCACAGTTGATACAAAAGCTACAAATGGCACAAAGAGCCATGGAATGATCATATAGAAAGACCTCCAAGGTCCATTCCAACTCTCTTATTCTGCTATTCTGTTATGGCAGCACATCCCCAGAAGGCATCAGCAAGCTGGAGAATTGGGATTCTCAAGGTAGAAAATGCTGCCTTTTCCTGAATGATAGGAGGGAAGATTTTGATCAAAACCAACGCCACCATCATCCCTGCTGATCTGCTAATAATAAGAATAGGTCAAACCAAATATTTATCCAAGGAAGAAATGGACTCCTTTTTGCTGGATGTGTGCAAGCATCTGTTGGGAATGTTTTAATTTGGGTTTTGCACCAAGCAGGTTGGGTTTGCTGGTGTAAATGGTTTTTCCCAGCTCCTGACTATGAAGATACTCACATTGTGTTTTATACCAGGTGCCTCAAATTGGGTCATAACAAACTCTTTTCCTCCCAACTTTTTAATCCAACAACTAATTTATTTATTTTATTTTATTTATTTGATTTGTCAATTGCTTACAAGATAATAGATATAAGTATAAATATGAATAAGAATATAGGAAATAGGTACCAATAAATGGGGACAATAGGACAGGGATGGAATTTCCTCAAGCAAGACTAGTTTTTCCTGGGACAGTAGACAAAGCCTTTCTTACATGGAGTTTTTCATCAGTTCTCACTATAGCGGGCACTCAGCAAAACATTCCTTATCCTCTGTGGCCTGAAAAAAGTCCTAAGCATTTCTCAAGTAAAATATTCTGACAACAGGATATCTAACTGGAGTGACTGAGAGGGCAGTGGAGGCAATTCATTCTTTTCATCCAGCAAAATAACAAGCCTACTGTTCCCAATCATTTCACCCTTCCAACGTTTTTCTTCTTTTGGTTCAAATCCAGACTTTCCAGGTAAAATTAGAGTAATTAGCAGGTTTACTCTTTCCTTTTCTATAGAATCAAATATGATAAAAAAACCAAATATTTTTAAGTTCTGTCTACTTTACAGCCTGGGACCCTAACCTAAAACTGGCCAGGGGTTGTCAGCTGCTGAGATTGTAGGAGTCTTTAGGACACTGAAATTCTAAAATTTTGAAACACATTTTTTATGCATTTTAATGTAGTACAAGAAAAGTGGCAAAAAATAAGACATGTAAAACTACACCTCCGTCTCTACTTGTTTATTAGAAACATTTTAGAGCTATTATTAGAAATTGTTCCATCCTGCTGAGGTAGTAGCTCCTTCCTAGCAATTTTTGAAGTCTCTTTGGAAGAAATGTTGCAGGGTATACTCACTGTGCCACAATACTAAATACAGGAGTACATGTTTTCCACTTTCTTGAAAGTAATTTCACATGCCTTTCTTTATCTTTCCAAAGTAGATGCAGGCAGTTTATTGTTTCTAAGAATAACTTTTCAAGTGGACAGCATGTTTACCTCTTTTAAAACCTACTTCCAAATTTAAATGATGATTAAGCTTCCTGGAAATGTAATTCTGAGCAATATCTAATTACTCAATGAGTCTGGCTAGGTCCCACTGGACAGCTGAGGCAGATTTTATAATCTGCACCATCATCATGGATATTAATGAATTCTACCATTTTTTCTTTGTCAGGATTTCAAGGAATCAAAATATTCTGAGAATATTTCTTAGGTAATAAGTATTGAAGAATTCATGGGAACCATAGGAACCTTTCTATGGGCCGACTACAAAGATAGTGGATCATACTAAAATGCTTTCTCATTTTCGGTAACGATAGAAAGATTATAATGTTTTCATTTGGAATGCTGATATGAGAGAAAAACCCAGTTCAATGTGTTTATAGCATTTATAGTTCATATCTTTAGTAATAATTGGCTACAGCTTGTTATTTGTTTAAATAATATTTGTTTATACACAATGAATGGTTGCAGGAAGTGGGCTTGGCTAGTCTAGTAAAGAGAAGGACCAGGGGAGACATTATAGAGGTCTTCCAATATTTGAGGGGCTGCCACAGGGAGGAAGGAGTCAAGCTATTTTCTGAAGCACCTGGAGGCCAGACAAGAANTCTGACAGTGAGAACAATCAACCAATGGAACAGCTTGCCCTCGGAAGTTGTGGGAGCACCATCACTTGAGACTTTCAAGAAGAGATTGGACTGCCATTTGTCAGAAATGGTGCAGGGTCTCCTGCTTGGGTGGGGGGTTGGATTAGATGACCTACAAGGTCCCTTCCAACTCTGATTATCTGTTATCTGTTTATTTTGTATAGATACGCAAAATCTGTCTTTATAGTTAACAATATCAGTAACAAATTCATTTTGCATGAATTTTTTGAATTTTTTTGAAAATTGAAACAATAAATCTTCATTTTAGTAATTTATCTAATCCAAGTTACCTTGTGTTATCCAGATCTAAAATTTACTTTGACTGGTACAAAATGTATTTTCTTATGCTTTCATAATAATAATAAAAATATATATATATTTACTTTTACCATTCATAGAACAAATTTATAACCAGAACGAAAACAGAATATAGAAACAAATTAGAAAAATACAAGAATCACCTTGTGGCGAGATGGGCAGCCAAACAAATTAATAATAATAATCAACCCATCAATAGTCATTATTTCTAGAAAATCAAAGGAATTTTTTGAAAATATGCTAATTTTAATAACATTTAATTATTGGTTATTTCAATTAATGGCCAACATAAACTTTTGCTTCAATCATTTTAGACATTAAATTGTTTCTTAATTCATTTTAAGGACCACAGAAAACCATATATTTTTTTAAACATTGCTTTTGCTCAAATTGATGTTGTTAAAGAAGAGAACATTTACATGTTTAGTTTTACAGAAATGTAATTTTTTAAGAAAACTTTTTCCACTCTTCAAAAATATTCAACATTTTGAAAAACATGCAAGAAAATGTTGTTTTGTTATAAAAGTCTTACATTCTATATTTCATTCTGCATTTCTGAAATGTCATCACAAACTTCAGTTGTTTTCATCCCCACTTGGTAGATTCAATTGCTTCTCTTTTGTAATGCCTGCTTTTTTCATCAAGCTTTTCAATATTTCTTGCATGCTGTATAAGGTCTTTTTGATCTTTTGCATTTCAGGCAGCCTTTTTTATCTTATTGAATAAGCAGTTGAAAAAGCACACAGATTGCTACATTAATCCTATTCAACAATTGGGGAAAAACATGAAAGACATCATACTTAGGCAGAAAAAGATAAGGAAAAGGTTCAGAAGATCCTGAGTCAGTCTTCCTTCCTTCCATCCTCCCTCCCTCCCTCCCCCCTCTCTTTCCTGGCCTATTGTTAGTTAAATGAATATCCGGGTTTCAAAGATTATGGAATTTCCTGTCTCCTCCCTTCAAAATGTAATTTAGACAGAAATGAGTCTTTTCTATAATTTTTACCATATTTATTTTTAACTTCATATATAATTAATTGTCTGTTAACATGGTTAGAAATGTGGTCTAAGTCTTTGCCCCATGCTAAGAAAACTGTATTATGAATTTTTGAAAGCAACCTGCAGTTACTTTGCATTCTTTTAGTATTATGCATATACTCATCCTTGAACAAAGGTTCTTACAAATCTCAAAAACATCATGAAACAGCATCAGGTGAATGGAGCATCAGGCTTCAGATCAAAACTTTTTGCAATTTTTTTTTAAGGTGCATAATTCTGAAGCACAAGTGCCTCCCCCCCCTAATTGTGAAATAAAAAAAGCTGTGACGTCAGATCTGCCCATCTGATCCTTTATGGAAGGAAAATTCTTGACTCCATTTGGTTGAAATGAAAAGTACTTTTACTAAGAGATGCTGGTTGCAGTAAAGCCAGACAGAATCTAAGGTTCCTGTGCAACAATACAGAACTATGCCCCTTGGTTCCCCATTCCCCCCCATGACTAGTCTGTCTTTAGTCAATCTAACAACACCAAGATGTTGGGGAAATGCTAAGTTGTTGAGTATGGTGAAATTCCACTCTCAGGGCAAACGGCCTTGAAGACGCCTGGCACAAACCGGATTCCAAAATGCTCTGCTCTTCTTCAACTGTTCCTCCCTTCCAAATTTCCACCATAGGCAGCTACAAATTTATTGCCCATGTGTTCCTCCTCCCTTTCCCAGTGCTTTGATGGTAGGACAGCAGTGAGGCACCAAGTCGAAAATAGTGGACCTGACATCTGATTAGTTTTATACTATGCATTAAATAGCACTAATGATATACAGTGAAAATAACACATGGCAAGATCAAATTAAAATGTTTTTACAGTTCAAAGTTAGACATAATAAAAGACCCACATAGAACTAAAGAAAATTGTAAAAATTGCAAGAAAATTATAAAACTTTTAAGAGCTAATAATTAATAGTACTGAAGTAGAACAAGACAGTTTCTTGAACTCCAATTTGAGCTTCTTTGGAGACAGACCGGAATCTGCGATTGTGCGCAGCTTCGATCTGTGCTCACCACTGGAGCATCCGAGCCGGCTGGTTTCAGGGCTAAGCCACCCCATAGAGGTGGTGAAGAGGGGGGAAGACTGCCAGCAAGGTCAAGCAAAGCTGCATCTCTCCTCCTCAGCTGGTCATTACTCCCTTTCCCAAAGGCAGTTGCAGCGGTGGTCAGAAAAGGCCACCTCAAAGAAGAAATTGACCAGAAAAGATTGTTCAGGAGGAAGATAATAAGGGAAAGTTTTGAAGGCTGACTGGGTCGAACTGGAAAAACAATACAAGGTGTCCTGGAATTTGAATTATAAAGAACAACATTGTTTCCAAAGAAAACTTTGAAGCTAGGAATGAGAGAGGGAGGGGAAAGGATTTGGTTTTTTTCCTTTCTTTCCTATATTGACAACTAAGAGATTTAAGCAAAAAATTGGCAAAATCCACTTTGACATTAACAGGTATTTAAGCTGAAAATAAAATGTCAAAGGGAGAATAAAGATTTCTGGATTCTCAAAAACTTTTAAAAGAAGGAAAAAAGGAAAAAAAAGTGGATGGAAAAAGGCAGGAGACCACCTGGGAAGGAAAGATAAAGGAACAACAAGACCTAAAAGAATACCATTTAATGAAACTTTGGTAACAAGAGAAGAACCCCAGAAGAGAAAGTAGAAAAAAGATGCAGATAAAACGCTTCGAATATATTAGGAAATTACTGGTGATTTTGGATTTTGAACGAATTGGATACTAAAGGACAAATATATCCGGTGGTTGTTAAAAGTTTAAAATGATTCAGCTCTCGAAGATGGAAGGAAACTGAAAAAACAGGAAAGATGCACAGGAGAGAGGGGTGTTTGGCTTTGATGTTGCAATTTTTAGAATGGAGATCTGTTATGAGACAGCAAGAATGCTGTGTAGGAGCAAGAAGGTGGACAAGAGAGAACCCTTCAATGTCAGGTATCTGTGTGGGAAGAAAGGAAAGGAGGAGAAGGGAAAATTTTAAGATGAAAAAACAACCAACGAGAGTAGTTTGAGAAGATATCAACATAAAGAAGAAGAGGGATAAGAAGAGAGAACCGATTAGAGAGAGAAGGGGTCAAAAAGGGAGAAGAAGAGGGGAAAGGAAGAAAAGGAAAGAAATTATATAAGAGACAGAAACAGGATCATAGAGAAACAGGGAAAAATGACAAGGATTAAAGTTATAACACTATGTTAGAAACACAGAAATAATGGTGAATAACTATGAAGTGGGTATGCTGCAAGGTACATAATATATTAGGTTATTTAGACAATAAAATGGAACTTTGAAAATGAGAAAAATATTAAAATGAGATAATACTATTGTATAGGAATGGAATCATTTAATAATATAAAATAAGGAATGAAAAATGAATAAGAAGAGAGGGAATTTACATTATAATATAAGTAGTTTATAAAAATTAAGTGAAGGAGAATATAAGACAGACAGAAACAATATGGAATATTTATACGTCTAAGAATGATAATCTATTTAAAAGGAAGTTAAGATTTAATAGACATTAATGTAGAGCGAATCTGGAGATTAAGAACAAGTATTTAATTTTGAATGTTATAATATTATTCTCTTTAAGAACTTGTGCTATTAGAAGTACCAAGGTCAGAATATCATAGGAAGTATGTTATTGATGTTATATCATAAAGGCATATTGAAGTTTAAATAGAGCGAGTTAATGGATAAAGCTAAAAAGAATACAAGTGCTGCTCAACCCAATTGAGTAACATTACAGGGAGAATTTGTTGTTATGAGAAAGAAGTAAGAAATTGAAACAGGCAGACAAAAGTATAAATATGATGACTAGAAAGTACTGAAACTTAGAAAAAGATATATATAATAATTAGAAAGGACGAGATAATAAAAAAAATTAAAAGTAAGATTGAGAAAACTAAGGGAAGGGAAAAATTATTGAGAAAATGTTAAAATAGTAGTAAGATATGGAACAGAACACAAAGATGAATATGAAATTGAATTTGTGTCTGTATGGAGAAATGATAACCCTGGACCATGCTATTCTCAAAAAAAGAAATTTTACTTGTATTATGTTTTGTGAAAACCCAAATAAATTTTTTATATATATATAAAAAAGACAGTTTCTGACAGCTGTAGCTATTGATAAAGAATTTGTTACTTTCTTAAGAGATTTCAGAAAACGGGTTACCCAGGAGAAAAATAACAGCTTCCTGGCCACAATAGCCATTGGAATGATTAACAATTAAAAATATTAAATTTGATTGTCATTGAGTATACAACTGGCATCTTAATAACCCAGCTGGGACAGATTCTACCTCCAAGTCCAAACAAACAAGATCAGTTTTCATACAGGAAGTTTATATATCTACCAGTTATTGCTCTGATAGATAGTACCAATTCATGCCAAAGTAATTCATTTTATATGTGGAGCATATATTGTTCAGAGTTTTGCAGCATAAATTTAGCACCAGAAAAGTAAACACTGATGCTTCATTTAACGTATTTTTAAACATATTAAGTAAATTTTACAATACCAGTTGTAGATTTCTTCAACATGGAGCAAACTCAAACAGAAGCAGACATATTACAAGCAACTCAACTTCAGCAGACAAGCAAGTTAGTTTCTCTTTCATTTTAGAGCTGAACACAGAACAGAGATAAACCACGCCCAGATTCTCTTTTTAAGTTTCAACCCCCAACTCAGCTTTCATTGGCCGACCTTGTTACTAAGCTCTATTCCAGTTCAAGAATATACTCTGACATATATTATAGGAATATCTAGAGATAAGATCATAAGGAGGAATAGTGGTATTATAAAGAAGCTGGCAGTCTGTGGCTCTGTTATTTATATGTACTGTAGGCCCTGACTCCTCTCCTTTCCTTCAACTGGAGTTTTATCAAGTCCTAAAGTGGGTAGTGCAGATAAAATAAGACTTCAATAAGACAAATCCTCATTGAATAATTTTCTTAGGTTGGAAGAGAACCTACCCAATAAGATGGTGACACTTTGTCATCTTAGATTCTGGCTGAGGCAAGTCTAATCAGTAATTTCCTTAATCCAACTCATTAGAGAAGCAAGTATTTTACTTTTTAAATGTAATTCCATTCTGATTAAAGCATTTATCTACTTTTCCAGAAAATATTGTATAAACACTATTGCTGATATTTACAGTCTTTGCTCTAAGTAGACAATTTATATTGTAACAAGGCCTATAAAACAATTTTTTCCAAGATGGCATATCTTGATTTTAATAAGCTATCTGATTATTGTTGAGGGGATGGGTCTCTTCTGTCAGATTGCCCCACCTCCTCAAAATTATGCTTTATTTCCTGAACATTTCCTTGACCATATGAATAGACAGAGACTACTTTTAAGAATTAAATACTGCTGTTGCTTTCTTAAATGTATCTTCAGCTAACTTCTCTACCTTTCGCAGCTTATTCTGATGAATTATCATGGCCTAAAGCAGTCTGAAGCTTATGGCACCAAGCAAACAGTCATGGTGTCTACCTGTGAAAAAAATTATTTTTTTAAAAAAATTCTTTTTATTCATTTTTCTTTTTTACATATCTCAATCAATAATAAACAGTACTGTGACTCATTTTTATACAACTACATTCCATATCAATATTATCTATACATTCTATTTCTTTACTTTTTACAACTATATAATACATTTTCTTTTCTTATTTCTTTCCATTATCCAGTCATACCATTTTCCCATATTGCATAGTGTTCTATATGCAAGTGGTTGAATCCTAGGCTACTGTTCTGATTGGTCCAGATAAATAA
>BHFT01019995.1:0-16209 GCA_004320025.1 Laticauda laticaudata
TGGATGGCAAGCTTTTTTTAATGTTTTACATCCTCTTTGCATCCATAAGTGCAGTGGGACAGGGCCTTTAGCAAATGAGTGAAGGTTCTTATCTATAATCTCATCTCTGATTGACAAGTCTCTGCTTTTATGCAAAGTACCTATTAGGATTGCACCAAGCAATCCGAAACAAATTTATTTAGTAAATACAGTGCATGAGCTTATTTGGTCCCATAAGTAGCCAGAGTAGCTATACTCTCAAATAATTTTAGAAATGCTGGCAAATAATACCTCGAAAGAAATAAGTGCTCACCAATGAGATTCTTCAGATGTTTAGTTAGATATCAGTATGATGAACATTTTATTTCCCTGTACATTGGAATAAGTAGTGTAAATATTTGAAACATGTCATCTGTTTATGGTGATTTATACATAGATGAACCTAAAGTTGTAGACAGCCAAAAAAACAAACTAATGGATCATTGAAGTAATCACCCCAGAGTTTTCTCTCAAGAAACAAATAACCAAGCTCAAATTATCACATGAGAAGACACAGCTCTCTGGAGAAGGCTCCACTGGGAAAAGTTAAGGAAAGAGAAAACAAGGGCAATCTGTAGCAAGGTGGATGAATTCAGTTACGTGGCTATGAAAGACTTGCAAAAATAAGACAGAGATAGGTGATCATGGGGAAAATCTATGTGATCATTAGGATTCAAAGAATGATTTGATGGTGCATAATCAAATTGCCTTTGGCTTACTGGATTAACTGTAGAAGATAGCATTCTTTTGGTTAAATACCTCATTATCAAATAGATGTGAAAACTGAATAGCATTTAGGTAGTTTATTCTATCCTCTTTCTAGTTAAATTGTTCATATAAAATAGTACCTTAATATTAGTCTGGTATTCTTATATAAAGGCTAGGTCCCACTGGCCGACAGATGCAAAATGTATGTATAAAGGACACAGCGGACGAGCAAAATTTCGGGGGTGGCTCCATCTGTTGTCATCCGCTCTAAAAAGTGGCAAAAATTTGCATAAGCATAAAATAGAATGGATAAGAACGGAAAAGAACGGAACCGTAGGTAGTATGTAGGCAGGGATGTTAACGGTATGTTCATAGGAAGCTAGCGGATGAAAAGCGGATGGAAGTGGAATGACACTTCTGAAGGGGTTCGCAGGGGAGAATTTCGAAGCAGACGCATAGCGGAAAGGGGTGGATGCCAAACGGATGAAAAGAGGAATGCATCATGGAAACCTATAGGAAACCAAGGGGATGCCGCGCGAATGTATATCGGATGCAAAGCATTCGGACTGTGCATGTGGGGAGTATGAATTGCATCAGCTCCATGGATATAAAAGGAGCAGCATGCATGCAGTCAGGCATAACAGGGGAAAGACAATTCTGCCACATACATCTACAAGGAAACAACCTGGTTTCGTCATTCAGGCAAGAAGAGGAAGCCAGTGCCTACTTGTTCCAGCCTGGCAAGAAGGACAGAACCAGCATCCCAACCGCCTGGCATTGACTCTGAAGAACCTGATGCTGCTTGCTGCGGCTGCTGCTGCGGTGATGACGCAGCCCAAGGCCCTCAAACCCTGCTGCTGAAGGCCCTGCTGCTCAAAGTCCCTGAAGATCCCTGCTGCTGAAGCCCCTGAAGGCCCCTGCTGCTGAAGCCCCTGAAGGCCCTGCTGCTGAAAGTCCCTGAAGGCCTGCTGAAGAGGCCCTGCCAGAGGGAGGAAGAGGCAAGGGAAGGAGAAGGGAGAGAGGAAACAGTACACCATTTCCGGAGGAGCATGAAGGATGAGGTGCTGGAATTGGCTGAGGGAGAACGAGTCTCTGAGAAAGGAGCACAGACTCTATCGTGACACCAAGAAGAAGCAGGCAGCTTGGAGGACAAGGCAGAGAGCCTGGGGTACAACTGCAGAAGTACTCCTGGGATGGTGGAGAGCACAATGCACACCTGTATGGCAAGCTACACCTCAACAAGATCCAGGAGGCCGCTGTCAAGCTCACTGACTGGGAGCAATGTAATGTATGGCCAGTGCAGTTTCCTGACGTTGAGATTCCACCACCGAGGAGCAGACCCTTTTGACACCCCTCTCCCATCAGAACATGCCGCATAGACAGCCAGTCCCTCTTATCCAGCCAGGACCAGCTACCCTGTCCGAGTTCAGGTGTCTTCAGAGGGCCCCACAGGCAAGAGAACGCCCTCACAGTGACTCCCCATGCTGGGAGAACTTGAAGATCCTGTGGGGGGATGACGGCCCTGCTGTCAGCACAATGGAGGAAGAAGCAGCAGCCACCAGAGGCCAACCTACCCCACTCCCCAGCTCCAGAGGATGCAAGCAGAAGAGGCCAGACTGGAGGGCCAAAACCACAGTGTGCTTTTGGAGATCAGGGACATAACAATGAGACCAGCCAGAAACTCTCTCTCCAAAGCTGTGTCGCTTGGACAATAACATCGCTGGGCCGGAACACCTTCATACCACTCTAATGTGAGCCCAGACCCTCAGGGACCTGCCTGAGCCCAGTACACAGTTGAAATGAAGCAGAAAGATACAGCAACTTCTGCACCACCCTCAGGCCCAGCCTGAAGCTGCTCCTACGCGCAGTCCAGGTCCTGCTGCCTCCCACCCCAGGTGGATGTCACCAAGCCCCTTCCACAGCTTTCAACACGCCCTCACCTACCCAAGGCCTATGACTACCAAGGACTTCCCAACAGCAAAAACAGACTTACCAGTCCAGGTCTAGGTTCATTGCACGCCACAGATGGCCACATCCTACACCTAGCTGCAGACCAGACCAGCCCCACTACACTCCTCGCTTCCTCCACCTCACAGCTAAGCCTATCATATGGACAATTGTCATCCGTAATTGGGCCTGACTCCCAGGTCCTTGAATGAAGGGCCTCTCAACCTCACGGGAACTAGTCAGCTTTTTGGGATAGCTTCCTGAAACACACCATCCACGCTGTTGTACCCTCGCGGCAAGCACCAAATGGTGGCCTCAGACCAGCACTTCAAAGCCACAGCGCATCTCCAGTAGTCCCTGCCACTTAAACAGCTGAGACCATGGACATGACTAGAGTGACTGAAGAAATAGTGGTGCAGAGACTGAGTTGTTTTTCCTTGTTAAGTTTATTTTGCTTAAACACTTGGTTCATTTGCTTATTTTAATTAAAAGTCATAAAGTTTTACTAGAAAGTTAATAAAGGTTATCTTTGCTTAAGATACTTGGTTCATTTTTTTTTAACTGAATAAAGTGTTGTGAAAACTTTGAAAAAATGTTAAGACCTTTACATGCTTGTGGGATAGATAAGGATAGTTGTGGGATAGAATAAACGCTCCAGTGCAAGCATAGTGGGACTGTATGGTCCACCATCCTGCTGCCAGCCCAAGTACTCGCCATTTTTTGTGAGGATGGAAGAGATGGTGCATGAGAGTGATTGGCGGGGTGGGGGGGGGGGGGGGGGGGGGGGGAAAAAAAAAAAAAAAAAAAAAAAGTGATCTGAGCGCCGCTGTTGCAGGCGGTCGCTCTTGTCAGTACCGCTGGCGAGCTCAAACCGCCCAGAGAGTAAAGATGCCCCGCCGCCCCCCCCCCCCCCCCCCGCCCTTGGTCGCAGTGCCTCCTTTGCGAGTTTTCAGTGTGTTTTTTTTTTTTTTGTGTTTTTACTGTCACCGCCCGCCGGACTACCCCAGAAGCAAATAACAATTTATTCATTGAATTCAACAACATTTTAAAATAAAACAAAAGCCTTTATTAATGCCCTATTCATTTGTAGGACCACTCAACATACAATTGGCACAATCTCATCAAGTGTTATGCGACAGCCTCAAGGAAGCATCCATTAATGCATCTATCATCCTGTATTGCACTCACTGCTCCAGCTGGGGAGTTGCACAAGTGGTCTCAGGAGGTTTGCGCCTGCTTCCTTCCTTCACGTGAAGTCTGTTGGGGCCTTGTACATCCAGAGTGTTCTATCAGGTTAAGTCCTTGCCTCATTACCAGGCTCCATGTTCCCAATTCCCTTTGTTACGGTCCGACAAGTCTGTTCGCAACACTGGGTAGGAGTGCGCATGACGATTGTTGCAGGATGCAGCAAGCTTCCACGATGCTTCCTCACAGTCCTGTGCCTCATGCTGCATGTTGTTAAGAGTATCTGGAACCTGTTGGCCAGGATGCCAAAGGCATTGTCCACCACCCCGTCTTGCCCTGGAACAGCCTGTAGTTGAAGATCCTACTCTTCACAGGTGAAGGTATCTTGAGTGTACGGCTCATGAGGTAGGTTCTGAGGAAAAGAAGGCGTCAATCACCAATGATGAGTTGGGCACATCATGTGTGTCATTGGTAGGGGGTCTGGATTGGAACCCATGATGAGGTTGCGTCCAGCCCATCCTTGAGGTCACCTTGCGTTTTATAACCTGGCCATCTGAAGCTGACCCGTTGCCTGAAGCATCGATGTAGATGAACTTATAGTCAACATTAACCATGGCAAAGAGGATGATACTTGAAGAAGCCCTTGTAGTTGTAATAAAGTGGATCCTGAAATTTGGCTGGAGCTTTGCAGGCACGTGCTTCCATCTAATTGGCTCCAATGGTGTGGGGAAAAGTTCCATCTCTGATTACCACTCTTCTGCAAGTTTTTCTCCAGCCCTTGTGTCAGTGGTGGGGCACTTTGAGGAGCTCCCCATGTATTTCTTCGATGATGGCCTGCAACCACTTCTCTGACCAACTATTGCTGAAGCTGTTGTGTTGGCACCCTCTGCGGTCACACTGCATGTTTCCCTGTATAATGGTTCCAGAGGCACCAGATGGTGCAGAGTCAGGGCCCACCTTCAGTCCGGGGTCCAGGTTGGGACAGAAGTTGGTTCTGAGGCTTGGTCAACCTGGGTCTAGACGCCTGTACGAAGTTCGTCAAACACGGCTGGTGGCAACCCTCATGAAGTTGATGGAATGCACGGGGGTCTTCATTCCTCAGCTCCTAACCATAACTGGTCCCATCAGGTCCAAAACTCCAATTCTTCTCACGATGCCTCCTCAAGACCACACACGTGCTTTTGGAATGTCTCCTTCTTCTCCTTACTGTATAAAAGGTGAAACAGTCTGACAGGTTGTTTGTTCTGGTGAGTAAATGAGCCACAGCTATTCATATGTACTGTGTATGATCCATGGTGGAGAACAATTGATGATGTGGAAGACTAAGACCAAAGGTGAAGAGGGTCCTTGTTGCAGCCAACGGCTGGCTGGACCCATACTGAGATAAGATGTACAGATACCCCCTTTTATAGGAAATATTGTATCCGCTAGGTGTCCTTCTACATAACTCTAGACATACTGGCAGACACCGCTAAATATATAGAATACATCCCCGATAGAAACACTTTTTGTCTGCATTTTTATCCTTTCTATATCTATACGAGATGCATACGCTTACATCCTTTCTATTTTCATGCTACTAACACTGTGTAAGAACGTTCCGTGTACCTTTTGTTCCTCCTTCTTTGCATTTTCAGCTGCAGTGGAGTGAGTTTGAGGGGGATGGCCAGAGGAGCAGAGAGGATACAGTGGACGTTTTAAAAAAGATGATAACGGACATAGAATGTTTGTTTGCCATATATATTGTGGGATGTATATCGTATGCGGTGGAAAGTTCATCCGCTCACAAAGTTTTGTGCAGCTCAAAACTTCTTGCACAGATGAAATCTCAGTAGACGGATGCTTGAGGGATAGAGCGTATGAAACACATATGCAGTGAGTACACAACGCATGCATAGCGTTTTCCAACAGATGGTAAGCTTTTTTTAACATTTTACATCCTCTTTGCATCCGTAAGTGCAGTGGGACCGGGGCTTCAAATGCATATCTGGGCAAGGAGGTGATGATATATTGAGGAGGGTATGAATTGATGCCAAAGGGTTTTCCCAAGATATTGATTCAAGAGATACTTGCACTCTTTTAAAGGAAGCATTACAAATCTGCCTTAAGCAATTGATGGTAAAGAAGAAAATCTTGAGTCAGTTTGGATGACTTGACTAAATTTAGTTTATTTGCCTGTGTTCTTTTCTTTCAACCAAACTAGTCATTTATAATACAGATATCTGACATAGAACATGCTAATAATAGGCTGATAGGATTAAAGTAAACTGAATCATCTATAGTCAATTATGTCTGAGCTTCACTTTGTTTATATAAGTTTCTCCATCAATATAAAATGGGTACTGAGTTTCATCTGATGGGAATGAGGAGTGCCTTCTTGGTTCAGTGCCCTGGTGAGAAGGATATATTCCTGACCTGCTGCTCTTTTAGGGCACCGAGGACCTGGTTTTTCTTTAGACATTGGATATTTTGACAGCTCCTCTTTAAGGGACAGGTTGGAAGGTGAGTGCCCACAGGCACTTGTTTTTGTGTTCTTTTTCTTCTTCTCTGTTTGATATATTTGTAATTTTAAACCTGATAATAGGCATATAAAATTTCATTTTTGTATTGGACAACCATATAAATTAGTAAAAAAATAAGAAAAAAGAGAGACCCGGATGGATAAGCACCAATGCAAACAATTTCGTTATTAATTGGAGGACATTAAAAATTGTCATAGTGTCTTTCTGGTTTTGAGTTGCCAAACTCTTCTTAATCCATGACTTAATCCATGAATCAGGCAATTGTTTGTCATCTATGTCCAGTCAAAAATAATAAATATAATATATAAATGTATTAACAAATTATTTATATTAAACTGTGGATATTACCTTGGAACTACAGGGACATTTACTCATGAACAAGCTATAGCAAAGCTTAAGGAAAGGTTTCTGGACATAGAATTCCAAACTGAATTTAGCAGAATTTTTACAAGAAGCAGTTAAAATAGATTGGTACCTCAGGCAAAAAGTAGCACACAATTATCACAGGTCTTTCACAGAAATATATTTGATATCTTATTCTAGGCAGTTATTGAGAACAGATTCAAAACAAGCCACTTTGCAGAAAGAATCTGGCCATATACAGAGTTGTAATAAAATTGACTACTTGGCATCAAACGATTGGGCTATTTCATCCAAATTAATTATGAGACATTAACTAACAAAGTGATCTACGATCAATATGGAAAGTTGCTCTATATTATTTGAGAGTTCAGAATGTTGATATATTGCTGGAATTAATTTAGTCTTTGATCACTTCATTCTATTTATTTATGCAGTCCACTAATCAAAGAGAGATGAATTAGCAATATTTATCACTTGTTCTATCCTAACAAGTGACAAAGCAATGTTAATGAGACTTCTGCAGTATATTTACAGTTTCAATTTAGTGCTGAAGTGAGCTTTAGTGGAGGAGAAAATTCATGGATCATTTAAAATTGATTTTTGAGTTTTCTCACGCACTGATCCATTTCCATATTTTGACTGCTGTAAAAATCTAAAGTATTTTTCATTCCATTCCACAAATATTTATTTTTCTCCCTCATTAACACCTACTGTATTATAATATAATGTAACATTAATCATAATCATTAATCAGTGATTTTCTGTAGAGAGATACAGCTGGGAAAAGAAACCAGTATTACAGGCGAAAGTAGATGTAAACCAGAAGTGGTATTCAACAGGTTCTGGCCAGTTCTGGAGAACTGGTAGTGGAAATTTTGAGTAGTTCAGAGAACTGGCAAATACCACCTGACTGGAGATTTTACAGTATCCTTCCCCTGCCATGCCCACCAAGCCACACCCACAGTACCAGTGGTAAAAATTTTTGAATCCCACCGCTGGTGTGAACAACTGGTTACTGGTGGAATGCAGACAGTTCCAGTGCCACCTTATTGAAATCTTCAGATCTCCTTAGGTTCATGCCACGGTATTCAGTGGCAAATAACAGTTTTTGAGTTATATTACTTTTTACTTTACGTTTACTTGTTGTTTTCCAAAATGTAGGTAGAAAGTGATTCTTTAATCTTTTTTGAGGCAAAACACACACTCTCTGCACATTTAAAAACCCACCATAATGGAATATGACAAAAAAAAAAAAAGTCCANCATTTAAAAACCCACCATAATGGAATATGACAAAAAAAAAAAAAGTCCAGAGAAGTTTTCAGTAACAACTTCTCCCAGACTTCTTTGCTGACAAATTTTTGGTGCTCCATTCAGGTGATTGCTATGCTTTCTGAAAAATGTGTACAGAAGATGGTGATAAATGCCATCATCATTTATCTGTACTTTCACACAAAATGCTATTTTGTTTTGTATTCAATATCCACATGAAAAAACTAGAAGGAGATACCAGACACTTTGGTGATATTGATACTTTGGTAATACTTCATGTGACTTATTAGTAGCACTTTATAAAGCCTTAGAAAGGGCACAACAGGAATATTAAATCCACTTTTGGTCACCACATTACAAAAAAGATGTTGAGACTTTGGAGAAAGTGCAAAGAAGAGCAACTAAGATGATTAAAGGTCTGGAGACTAAAACATATGAAGAAAGGTTGCATGGTTTCAGTTTGGCTATCTAGAGAAAAGAAGGACTAGCGGGGACATGATAGCAGTATTCTAGTATTTGAGAAGCTGCCACAAAAAGGAGGGGGTCAATTTATTTTCCAAAGCACCAGAGGGCAGGACAAGAAACAATGGATGAAAACTAATCAAGGAGAGAAGCAACCTGGAATTAAAGATAAATTTTCTAACAGTGAGAATAATTAACCAGTGGAACAGCTGTCCTCCAGAAATCATGGAGGCTCCATCATTGGAGGTTTTTAAGAGGAGACTGTCAGACAGTCACTTGTCTGAAATGGTATAGGGCAGTGGTAGCTAACCTTTTTTGGCTGCCGTGCTGAACATTGCATGCATGCACATGCACTCACGCATCAGCACCCAGAAGGCAATGCGTGCTGCCCTCCCATGCCCTCTGCACATGTGCGCACGACCCCCCACTCCCTGCACATGTGTGAACAATCCCCCTGTGTGTGCTATGTGGCTGTGCTGTGCGCGCAACCCTCCATGCATGCTATGTATCTCTGCACATGCACATGTGTCTTCCACACACCCCCATGCATGCATGTCAGATACCTGACAATCAGCTGTCGGACAGCAGTGTGCAAGCACATGGGCAGTGGAGCTCTTCCTGGAGACCTCTTGTATGCTGGCAGAAGTGACTGCGTGCCACTTTCAGCATTCATGCCATAGGTTCGCCAACATGGATATAGGGTCTCTTGCTTGAGCAGGGAGCTGGACTAGAAGATCCCAACGTCCCTTCCAGCTCTATTATAATTCTGATTGATTGATTGATTTGCAAATAGTTTTCATTATTATTCTGGAGATTAAATGGAATACAGTATCTAGCTAACAGAGACAGAGAGAGAGAGAGTAGTAGACCATGCTATTTCTATTCTCATTTCCTTCATATACATAGTATATCATTAGGAGAGAAAAGTATTTACTCAATATGGTTTAGAAATCTGCTTTTAATTTATTGTACATGTACATACTTCTGAACATTCTTGAAAGCTTGTAAAACTCATGATTTTATTTAACCTAATAATTATGTTCATGCTAATGATGATGCTTATAATAATGTGTACTCTGTTTTTTTCCTCTGAGGCAACAAAAACAATGTGAAAGAATCTGCATAATGAAGAGGGATTGGGAAGCAGCTGCCTGACCTTAAGAAAAGTTTTGCCTATGAACACCCAGTATTAGGGCTCTGAAAAAATGGACAGCATGAGATCTATATAACACAGCAAGTTTTTCTGGCTGTTGAGAAAAGTGACAGGATGTAGCTACTGTGTAAAATGTTTAGCAAGCTCCCCAGGCACCTACAGTCAAAGCAATTTCATTTGCATTCTTGTTGTGTTGTGAGTGGTCATTTCCCGAGCGCTATCAACCAACTATAACTGGTGACAGCTTTACAAACCAGGACAGGATCTTTAACAGAAAAATGTAGTTATTTACTAGCTTCAGATGCATCCATTTGAATAAATGGATGTTAAATCATATTTTTTTCCAGACTATCTGCTCAAAGCATTTTTGTCGATGTGTACAGAGAAGCATTCAGAAGACCCAAAATATTTTCCCAATGACAGATCCCCTCTTCTATTTATACATAATTCAACACATATTTCCAAGTGCCTGTCCTTTGTTGAAAGAAGGGGAGGAAGATGATTTTGCTCTGATGAGATTGCTATGGAGTAAAAATATTTGATCACCATGTTGGTCTTTTTTTATTTAATTATGTGTGTCAGTTTATTATATGAACAACCATGTGTCATTACACAACAATGATATAGAACAAGGTTCAGAATAGACTTTATCTTCTTAAATAAATACTGAGTTAATATGAGGTTTAAATAAATACTGAATTAATATGAGCCAATACCTGAATTAATCAGATAATGGTTGGTAAACTAGAGTCAATACTATAGAGTAAAAGGACTCTGTGATAGTTAATTTCTTGGTCCTAGACTGATACCAGACACTTAATATCTGCATTTGATTCAACAAAGATATAACCAGGGAGAAATTGTTATTGCTTCAAATCTACAAATATGCTGATTTCTATATCTGCTGATGCCTCTACATGTTGAAGTACTGATAAACTAGGAAATTATAATCTGCATGTTTTATTTTTGGTCTTTATCAAAATTTTGTGACTGTTAATTTTCACTGAAGAAATTTTGACAGAACAAGAGAAAATATTTCCTAGGGAAAGAATCAAGAATTGTTTAAAAAAAAGTTGTTTTGAATCATTTATTTCAGAGTGGATTCTTACAATCAGCTTTCTAAAATTTAACAAGAAGGATATTTTTTTATCATTTCTGGTATGCATGCAAAATGCTGGATTCAAATATATACAAGGATTCAGAGGAATCGATAATCAATATATCACAAAGACTCTTATTTCTATCATCTTTATCTGGAGAAAGCAATGCATCATAAGGCAACAATTTTTGAAACAAGGTACTTCAAATGGGCTAACATACATCTAAAATCTGAAAAGGAAGGAAGGAAGGAAGGAAGGAAGGAAGGAAGGAAGGAAGGAAGGAAGTTTTCTGATGTTCCCTGCCATCCTTTTGCAAAAAAAAAAACTCTTAATGGGGAAGCTGGTAGGTAGTTGGAAAATGCTCCCATTTCTACGTAAGGAAATATATACAAAGGAAATACAAAATATACAAAGGAAATCAGATCTCTTCTTCTTGGAACTGATGGACAAACAATTTGAACTTCATTTTTGTATATGATAATCACAGCATAATTAGTGTAGACATAACACATTTAGCAATACCTACAGTGAATGAATGGTTGATGAAGATGCTAGAACTTGTTGAAGTGGCCAAATTGACCTGCTTGATTAGAGAAAGAACAATATATATTTTTATATAGTATAGGATTTTTTAAAAAAATCCTTTATGGATTTTTGCATTTTAAAAAAAATCATACAATTTGTGGTTTTGTTGTTTAAAAAAGATTATAAACACAAAAGAGTCAATATGTAATTTTAGGGAAAAAGTGAATGTATAACTGTACTTATAACTGCTGTTGAGAAGACTGGAAGCCACTTCTTTGTATCTTTTTTCTTTCTTATCTGTTATTCTTTTATGTTTTTTCTTTCAGTTTTGGCTCCTTAATTGTTATTTTCTTCTTTACTCCATATTATTTTGTATTCATTTTTAATCTTTACATATTAAAATATCAGGTAGTTTTCTCTACTTTTGAATATACTTCAGCCTCTTTTCAGTAAGAAATATTACACACAAAAGCATAAGGAAAAAAAGACTATAGGCAGGAGATCAAAGAAAAGAAAAATATTTATTATGTATGCTCTTTTCAGTTTTGATAAAACATAGATTAATATGGGAATCACTGTGAGGGCAGCTAATAGATGGTAAATGAGGACAGCTGCATGATCATCATCCAAAGAATTCAAATATTTGCATGTACAGAATGACATGGCATATAAAATGTTGGAAATGTTGGTGCATATTTTAGATGCCTTTTATCAGTACATTCATTGATTTCTGACTGAATCCATGTCTATTTCTACTGTTTAACATTTAAAAATTATTAAAGTTATTCCTTTAAACATATTTGTTTCAGTAACAATACATTTGTTTTGTTTTATGCAGTCAGTGTTTGAACATATAAACATTTATATTGCATAAATAAAAGAATAGGACTAGAAAATCAAAGCCAAAAAAAAATCAACAGCAGATAGAACTGTATAACAAGAAATGAAAAGGGAGATGAAGGAGGAATAAAAGATTTCAAATAAGGTACTGCATATTACTTAAAATTAACATGTTGATGAAACTGAGATTGGTGTCATCTTTCTAAGGAGCAGAGTGGGAGATGTTCATAGAGAGGCCAAGTTAAAATCCACCAACTCTTGGAACTCTGTGTATTTAAACAAAGTGACCCCATCAAGTTTCACGATGCAAATATTTGTGATCTATGACACTAGTTTTTATTTATTTATTTATTTTGATTTGTCAATCACTGGTAAGATAATAGGTATCAGTATATACATAGTTATGAATGCATGAAATGGGTACATATAAGAAAAATAAAAGAAACAATAGGACAGAGACGGTAGGCACGTTGGTGCGCTAATGCACGCCCCCCCCGACAGACCTCTTAGGAAAGGGGTGAGGTCAATAGTAGACAGTATAAGGTTAAAGTTCTTGGGGTTTGAGGAAAAAAAACCACATAGTCAGGTGGAGTGTTCCAGACATTTACCACTCTGTTGCTGAAGTCGTATTTCCTGCAATCAAGTTTGGTGTGGTTAACCTTGAGTTTGTATCTATTGTGTGCTCTTGTTGCCATTGAATATTCACTTGACACAGTAAGTTAATTGCCAATAGTAATGGCATGTTAGATACAGATAAGATAATCAGGGTTGAAGGGACGCTTATAGGTCATCTACGTCCAACCCCGCCAGAGGAGAAGCCTACACCATTATCTGAACAACCATGGCACTCCAATCTCTTCTCTGAACAGTCTGCAAGTGGTGGCACTCACACAACTTCCGATGCAAGCTCTTCCATTGGTTGATTGTTCTCATGTCAGAAAGCTTCTCCTTATTTCCAGGTTAAATATTCTCCTTGTTCAGTTTCCATCCCATTATGTCCTGTCTGGGCTACCAGTGCTTTTAGAAAATAGTTTGAACCCTTCCTCCCAAAGGCAGCCCCTCAATATTAGAAGACCCTATCGTGTCTCCCTGGTCCTTCTCTTTACAAGACGGCCAAGCCCAGTTCTCTGCAACCATCTTGTTGTATGTTTTAGCCTCCCGTCCTTAATCATCCTGGTTGCTCTTCTCTGTACTTTTTCTAGTCTCAACATCTTTTTTTATAATGTGGTGAACTAAAACTGGATGCATTACTCTAATGTGGTGCTTTACTAAGGCTTTACAGAGTGGTATTAGTACTTTCCTTGATCTCGAATGTATCCTCTGTTAATGCAATTAGGATTGCATTTGCTTTTTTTGCTGCTGCTGCACACTGTTGGCTCATATTTAGCTGGTTGTCACTAAAGACTCCAAGATCTCTCTTACAGTTACTGCTATTGAGCCTGGTTTCACCCAGTCTAGATGTGTACGTTTGGTTTTTTTTGCCTAAGTGTAGACTTTACTTTTCTCTCTATGTTGAATTTCATTTTATCAGATATGGCCCACTGTTTCTAGTCTGTCAAGATCCATCTGGATCTTGAGCCTATCTTCTTGGTGTTAGCTATTCCTGCCAGCTTAGTATCATCTGCAAATTTGGTAAGTTTCCCTTCTATTCCCTCAATTTAAGTCATTGATGAAGATATTGAAGAGTACTGGCTTAAGACGGAACCTTGTGGCACCCACTGCTTACTTCCCTCCATGTAGACTTAGACCCATTAAGGACTATCATTGAGCATGTTTGCCAGCCAGTTGTTCTGGAGTCCATCTAGTGTGGTGCTATTTATTCAACTTTTTTCTAGCTTACTAAGAAATAAGATAAAGTAGGCGTTGTGGTCTACTTTATGTAGGCTTGCTGAAATCTAAATATATTATGTCCACAGTATTTTGCTGATCTAGCTATCATTTTTAGTCAATGTGTTGAAGAATGAAATAAGATTGGTTTGGAATTGACTCTATTTTCACAAACCGTGCTGATTGCTAGTTATTACTTCACTTTTTTCTAGATGTTGGCAGATCTGGTTTTTTTTTAATTATCTTTTCCAGTATCTCCCCGGGTATTGATGTTAGGCCTGATTGGTCTATAGTTTCTCTGGGTCCCGTTGTTTTTTTTCCTTTTTTAAAAGATGCGGAACCATGTAATCTGTTTCCAGTCCTCTGGTAGTTCCCAGTGCTCCACGGATTTTTGAAAAATATCTGGTGTCAGCTGCGTTCTGAGATGACTCCTGCCAGCTCCTTTTTAAAACTCTGGAATTAACATCATCAGGCCTTGGTGATTTGTTTTCATTCAAGATTTCAGAACGGTGTTCTTCTTATTATTTTTTTGCTTTATTTTAACATAATTATTCTGGTCAGTTATGTTTTTGGTGGCGTTGAGCTATATAATTCTTTTTGCGTGAAGACATGATGCAACATGAATAGATCAAGCAGTTTCTTGCTTTTCTCTCTGTGCCCTGTTTACTTTCCTTGCCATCTTCTCTCTTTAGTGGACCGTTTCTTGATATTTTTTTATTGTTATTGATGTTGGGTAAGAAACTTTTTTCTATTATGCTTTGACTTATTGTTGCAACCTTCTTCAATTCTGATCTTTTGATATCCTGACTTAGTCTTTGGCAGATTCTGGCTATTGCTGAATATTCTGCCTTAGTTGTAATGTCCTCTTTTCCATTTTTTGTACTTGTCCTTTTTTCTTCCAATTTCGCCAGAGAAGATCTTTGTGGCATTCCCTGGGTTTCTTCTTGCAATTTTCTGTATTTTCTTTCTTAGTGGTATTGTGGCTTGGTCTGCGGCTTTTCATGATCATACTTTTTAGGGCTTTCTTTGAGTTGTTTTCCCCCTTTATGGATTTTCATCCATGGAACTTCGCATTCTGAGTTTATTAAAACTCAGCTCTTTTAAATCCAAGACTCTGATATCATTATATTCTGTTACTTGTGTTGTATGTAATGTTGAATTTCTAGTCATGACATGGTCACATCTCACCCAATGTTGTAGATTTTCAACTCCTCTGTCACTTCTCTGTTGTAAGAATTAGTACCAGTATGGCTGTCCCTCTAGTTTCACGCCTCTGCCTTTTTGACAACAAAGTTGTCAGCCTAGTTAGTTCAGGGAACTTATTTGATTTCCTCACTTGGTGCAGAAATTAGTTTTCCCAATTGATATCAGGATATATGAAGTCTCAGCATTACTATTGTTGTGTGTTTCCTGCATAGTTTGTGTTATTGGCTGTGCTAAAAGGACATTCTATTTTTTTTTCTGGCATTGATTGGCCTGGCCCTATAATATACGCTATGGCCATGTTGTTCTTTTTTCTTAAATTGACCCATATGCATTTAGGGAGGTTACATTCTTGTGGTTTCATTGCATTTACTTCTGTACGCAGTATAGTTCCTTTACATTCAAGTGCAACTTCACCTACTGCCTCTTGGTTTATTTATCCATTACTCATCAGATCAGACCGAGATGGCATAATTCAGGAATTTCTCATTCTAGAATTCAAGTTCTGATGGTATAAGGATATCTTGTACAACAAGTAGAGGAGTGGAGAACTCTGTCCTTGTGAAATTTTTCTGACTTTCTCATCACTCTGCTAATATTCAGAATACGTAATGGCAGGATTTCCAGACTGTATTCGAATATTGTCCAGACAAATGTTTGTATGCCCTAGTTTCAGTTAGTGTGATGTATTACTGGATCGGATGTAGAGAAAAACTACGTAGGATTAGGTGAACAATCCTTAATAACCTTTTTGGCTATGTAATTACAGCAGGCTCTAGCACTTAGTCATACAGTAGTACTCCACAAGATCCTTTACAGAGCTTTGGATCATCAGGAAGGTTCCTTGAATATTCAGACTTGTATTTTATTTTTCTGTGAGGTTTTTTTTGCCAATATGTAAGAATGAGCAATTTGTATTTGTGAGATCTTGAAGTTGGTTCAATCTTGTTTTGACCCATTCTGATTACATAGTCAAGAATCCTTCTTGTAAAGCGGGTAATCAGTACTGTCCTGTGATATGAAGCAGCTATTATACTCGCAATCAACAGCTCTCGAAGAAGAACGCAGTTCTTTCTTAATATCGA
>BHFT01019996.1:0-19122 GCA_004320025.1 Laticauda laticaudata
CTTTTGAGAGCGGATAACAACGGATGGAACATTTTCTCGTCCGCTTTGTCCTTTTTACAAACGTTTTGCATCCGTCGACCAATGTGACAGGCCCTTAACTTGTCAGTCATTCATTGGTTACTTGAAACACAGCTTTTCCCCTCCCCTGTTGTTAGGCTAGGTTGGCTGGATGTCACAACCCACCTTGCTAAACTCCCTAGCTTGTGGTTTTGTTCCAAGTGAGACAAGGTTTCTCGGCAAATATGACTTTGTGACTGATAGATGATCCTTATGGGTTGGCTTTTCACACTTCCTTATTATTTCTCTTGCTCATACCACATATTTCACTATCTATAAAATTTGTATCATTATTTCTCTAAAATTAATATATTTTATGTCCTGCCTTAATATGATATTTAAAAACCATTTTATCATCAAACTCTAGTCAGAGATTTGTTAAATCAGGAGAACATTACAAATCTTCAGAAAATTTATTGCAAGTAAAAATTATAGAATAAAGAATTACTAAAAGTAAATCTTACTCTGATTATGTTTTCAGTGCAGATAATTTATTTTAAACTATGTAAGTGTTGTTTTAAATAGCAAGCTCTAACTCAACCCTTTTCCAAAATAGGTCTTTTTGGGGAGGGTAGGAAACAGCAGAAATTATTTATACATTATTTCAAAGTATTTTAGTATGTTTCAATGAATATTCATAATTTTTTGCATGCAATGTATAAGTTAAAATGCAAAAAGACCTTTTAACAAATTGTCAGTTTCTGTTCCAAGGAATATTTTGAAGAACATTAAAATAGCCTTTGATCATTTCAAACTTTAACAAATTCTCCTTCTTGACATTGAAATGTAAGATTTTTTTTCCTTTTTCATTAGATCGAGATCACATCACAGATTATTGTCATGCAACTCGATGCCACCATTCCAGTAAAGACAGTATATTTTGGCTTCCACGAAAGAAAAAACAAGGTAGCACTTTTATGGTTTAAGTTTCTAAAGGACACTTATGTAACTGTGAAATTATGTTATGTAACTCAAATTCACTTTATAGTTGTACGCAGGCACAACCATTTTACAGTAGAAACATTGTTGGATATTAGAACAGTTTTACTATGAGGGATCACTTCCACTTGAATTGAAAACTATCTGTTTGTATCAAATCTACAAGAAAAATGTGGTGTAAGCCAGTATCTAAAGGCTAGGTCCCACTGGCCGACGGATGCAAAACGTATGCAAAAAGAACACAGCGGATGAGCAAAATCTTCTCGGGGGTGGGCTCCATCCATTAGTTATTTACCCCTCCCAAAAAGTGGCCCAAATTGGCATAAACAGAAACGGAAAAGAAAGCCGAAAGGAAACGCGGACGGGGTTGTAGTAGCGGGGAATGTTAAACGGATATTCGTAGGCAAAGCTAGACGATTGGAAGCAGATGACAGCAGATACAGATCCGAAGGGCTTCTGGGGAGAAAGCGAACAGTGGAAGGGCGGAATGCACAGTAGATAAATGCCGAGCATATCACGGACACCGTATAGAAGCAAAAGCGGATGCATAGCGGAATGCAAAGCATTCACTGCAATCGGGGAGAATGAACGTTGCGTCAGCCTCCGCGGATATATAAAGGATGCAGCTTCGCAAGCAGTCAGCATTCAAGGAAAGACATGCATGCTCAGAGACCATCTTGAAAGAAACATGGTTCAGTCGATCAGGGAAGAAGGAAAGCCTGTTGCCTACATCACTGCAACCCTGGAGAGAAGGACAGACCACCATCACCTCCGGCACTGTACTGCTGAAGCTTCTGTGCGGTGCTGCTGCTGCTTGCTGCTGGTTGTGCTGGTGATTCTCCTGCTGCTCGCTTCTGCTTGGTGCTGCTGGTGCTTCTCGCTGCTGCTGCTACTTGCTGCTGCTGCTGTGTGGTGGACCAGCACCGAAGGCCTCAAAGCCCTGCTGCACAAGCCCCTAAGGCCCTGTGATGAAGCCCCTGCCCAAGAGGGAGGAAAAGGCAAGGAAGGAGAAGGGAGAGAGGAAACAGTACACCGATTTTTTTTTTTTTTTTTCGGAGGACCATTGAGGAGGAGGATGCTGGAATGGCTGAGGGAACGAGTATGTGAGAAAGGGCCACAGACTCTATCGAGACATCCAAGAGGAAGCAGCAGCTTGGAGACAAGTGAGAGAGCCCTGGGTTACAACATGCCGATGTACTTCTGAGATGGAGAAGGCACATGTACACCTGGGTATGGCAAGATACCTGAAGAAATCTGGCCGGCCGCGTCAAGCTCACTGACCGGGAATGATTACGTCATGGCTCAAGTGTAGCTTCCTGGAGGTGAGTCCGCCACCGAGAAAAGGTCCCTCTGTGCCTCTGTCCACTTCCAGACATCCACAGCAGCCACTCCTCTTCAGCCATGGAGAAGCTTGCCCTGTATGGTCCAACCTCCCGCAGCTGCCACATCATTGGCCTTGTATTATCAATAACAATTTATTCCTTGAATACAATTTCAAAATTAAACAAAAGCTTTTTTTAATGCTATTATTGTTAGAGCACTCAGCATAACATGGGCACCAATCTGATCAGTGTATGAGACAGGCTCAAGAGAAGCACCATTAACCATCTATATCCTGTCTTGCCACTCACTGCTCCAGCTGGGGAGTTGGAATCCAGTGTCTCAGTAGGTTGCGTTGCTTCTTCCTTCGACGTGGAAAGCTCTGATGGGGCCTTGTACATCCACAGTGTCTATCAGGTTACATCTTGCCTACATTTCACGCAGGCTCGATGTCTCCATTCCCTTCGCTGAGAGGTCCACAAGCCTGTTCTGCAACACTGGGTTAGTGGGTTGTGCATGAGATTTGCTGCAGGATGGCAACAAGGTTCCACGATGCCTCAGCCAGCTTCCTGTTACGGTGATGGCTGCAAGTGTGGTGAAGAAGTTACCTGGAAACCTGTTGGGCCAGGGATGCCAAAGGCGTTCTCACCAGCACTGTCTTGCGCTGGACGCCTGTAGTTGAAGATTCCTCTCTTCACGGGTAAATATCTTTTGAAACTGTAAGGCTTCATGAGGTAAGTTCTGAGGGAGAAGGCCGTCATCACCCACGATGATAGTAGGGCCAATCTGTGTGTGTCATTTGGGTAGGGGTCTGGACTAGAAAACCGCATGAATGAGGGTTGTTGTTCCAGCCATCCTCTGAGGACCACTGGCGTTGTATAACCTTGGCTAGTAGAAGCTGACCTGTGTGCCTGGAAAAACTGATGTACATGACTTGTAGTCAGCATCAACCATGGGCAAAGAGGATGATACTGAAGAAGCGCCTTGTAGTTGTAATACATTGGAACCCTGAGTATGGCTGGTAGCTTTGCGCAGCCACGTGCTAGTCCCATCTATGGCTCCAACGGTGTGGGGAAGTTCCACCGCTGATAACCACTGTTCTGCAACTTTTCCTCATAGCCTTCTTCAGTGGTGGGACAATGGAGGAGCTCTCTTATTCTTCGATGATGACCTGCACCACTTCTCTTGACCACTTTGCTGATGCTTTTTGTGTGGCACCCTCCAGGCTACTGCATATTTCTGTATGTAGTTTCAGAGCCAGGTGTGTGTAGAGTCAATGCCACCTTCAGTCCAGGGTCCTGGCTGGGACGGAAGTTGGTGCTCAGCTTGGTCAACCTGGGTCTCAGAGACTCTACAACTTCTGTCTCAAACATGGCTGGGCATCCTCATGAAGTGCTGGAATGCAGAGGGTCTTCATTCCTCAGCTCCGCATCAGCTTTCATACAGTCCAAACTCCATTCTTCTTCCAATCCATCTTCGGACCCACACAGCTCTTAACTTCCTTGTGTAGAAAAGGTGAAACAGTCTGAACAGGGCTTGGTTTGGTGTTCAATGATCGACGCTACCATAAGGACTATGGTTATGATCCATGGTGAGAACAGTGGATGATGTGGAAAAGCAAGAACCAAGGGTGAAGAGGTCTGTACACCATGGCTGCTGGGACTGATAGTGAGATCCAAGTGATTTCCTCCCCTTTTATAGGAAATATCGGTTTTCTGCTAGTGTCCTTCCACATCTCTAGGCATACTCAGACATCCTAAATATCCAAGATACATCCCATACAAATGTTTTGTCCATTTTAATGCTTTATATTACGAGATGCATCGCTTACATCCTTTCTATTTCCGTGCTACTAACGCTGTGGGGACTGTTCCATGCACCTTTCGTTTCCTCCCTCTTTCTGTTTTCTGCTGGAGCAGATGTGAGTTGCGAGGATGGCCAGAGGATGCCGGAGAGGATGCAGCCGACGTTTTTAATGGATGATAACGGACATAGAACGTTTGTTGCCCGTATATGCCGGCGGATGTACATCGTAAGCAGCGGAAAGTTCATCCGCTAAAAAGTTGTGTGCAGTCAAACTTCTTGCACGGATGAAATCTCAGTGGACGGATGCTCGATGGATAGAGATAGGAAACACATATGCAATGAGATTACACAACGGATGCATCGCGTTTTCCAATGGATGGCAAGCTTTTTTGTCTGTTTTACATCCTCTTTGCATCCGGGACATGGGCTTAAATGTATATAACTAAACTCTACCTTCTGTTTTCATTAGATATATTTCTACTCATATAAAAGCATTACAAACACAGTCAATAACCCAAAGTGGTATTTTGGGAAATTTATATTGAACAAGCTTTTAGGTATTAAAATATGATCTGTGTTTAATATTCATTGTTTATTTTGCATATTAGATCTATATATTAGATTTCTATTGCCTGGGATTATAAAAGTGTGTACCAAAAGACCTGTAAGAACAGATACAACCATGATGAATATTTCTCCTCACTGTCTGTCATGTTTGAATGGAAGGAGAGCTCTCCTAAGTACATTGCTTTTATTAATAATACTACTCTGATTATAAAAACTTTCTATTTTACTGCAATTCTGGCATCAGTTCATAATATTGGGGGATCTCACTGCAGTGTCCGCCACCTGCAACAATTATAGTCAGAGATACATCAAGTGATCCAAGTGGCCTTCCCCTGGTGGAGTTCTGAGGGCCTTAAAAATGTTGTTTTTTACCCATGGTTTTTCTAAGATGGGTGCAGCTCTTCTGGGAAGTAGGTGCATATTTTCCTGCTCCCCAATTTTACCCGGTTTGCTTTCTGGGTTACCTTATTTTATTGCCACATTTTTTGATACTTGTATAGTTCTGTTTCCCCCTGCCCGCCGAAACAACCCAAAGTTATTTGAAGTTAGGCAATACAAAAAACGTTATGTATTTTTATATTTATAAAAAATAAACTGCTTGAACACCTTATCGCTGTTAGTGCTTATTAATGTCCCTAGTGTCAGCTTTGGCATCTAAAGCATCATAATGAACCATAATGAATGGTATGTTTTTTATGGTAAGTTTTTTTTCTGGTTACTGCTTGGGCTAATACTCCTATCTTGATTGATTCTGTAACTCTTCCAAGTACATTCCAGTAATAATTTTGATCTCATCCACTTCTTGTGGTATTTCTTTTTCCTCTTCACCTTTGCCAAGCATTTTTTAGCCCATCATCCATTCTGATCACATATAAAAAATATGTGAGTTTTCCTTGCTGACCAATGTCCCCCCAAATTACTAAGTTTAATTAATCAATTCTTCTCACTATTCACAGTAATCCTGATTGATTCTTATAATTGGTGGTGGGATTCAAATAATTTAACAACTGGTTCTCTGCCCTAATGACTTGCTGGGTAGGTGTGGCTAGGTGATCATGTGACTGGATGGGCATGGCCAACTCGACATCACTCACATCAAGAAGAGTCCCACCTTGCCCAGCCTCTCTTCACTATGCCTGGTCTCTGGAGTGAAAGTATCAAGTGAAAGGCTCAAGGGCTTCCATGTCCCGCATATGAAAGAGACTAAAATGGTATTTAATGCCGGATTCTAGTCTTGGGGAAAGACTGTTGCTTATCTTATAGTAATAAGGAGGGGTGGGATTCAAATTTTTAACAACCAATTTTGTGGGCGTGGTCTAATTTGTGGTTGTGGTGATCATGTGAATGAGTGGGTGTGGCTAGGTGGTCATGTGACTGGGATGGGGGTAGCTTCAAAAGTTTGCTTAAGCTAGTTTGCATTCTATTTAGCTGATTTCATTGTTTCGCCTTTTAACATTTTAAATTATTTAATATTAATTTATCTACTCTAGCAGTGTAAACATAGAATAGTGGGGTATAAATATTCAGTCCCACAAAACTTATTTTCAAACAGTGAACGTTATAAAACAATATTGATGATGTGCTACTGTTAAAGATCATACACTCTGATTGCCTTCTATAATATGATTTATCATTTCTACATAAAAATAGTACTTTTTAAATTTTGCTTTGGCATTTTATGTCTTCATTTTTTGATCATTACTTTCTGTTAATGCCTCTGGTAATTTCCAAAACACAATTTTCATTCTTTAAATAATAAGAGATAGCCATTTTTGAAATATATCTGAAGTGTTATCTCTCTTCCTTTTTTAAAATAATGTTGAAAAATGCTAATAAGATGCTAAATGACTTTGTCAGAGAAAAACACAAGCAAAATATCACCACAAATTATCAATGCCTCAATATTAGTTCCTAGAATAACAAATCATCCCTCTTCCTAGACCTGTGATGGCGAACCTATGGCATGCGTGCCAGAGGTGGCACACAAAGTCCTCTCAGAGGGCACATGAGCCATCACCAGCTGCTCTTCTGGTTTCTGGTGCACACAAAATGGTCTGACATGGCCTGAAAAACTGCCAAAAACGGCCTGAAAAACCACCCAAAAACGGTCCCTAAAACGCCCAAAAAACAGGCATGTATGCACCAGGCACACACATGCACACACATGCATGCATATTCTGGTTTGGGCATTCGGTGCCATAAAGGTTCGCCATCACTTTGATAGTGGATTTTTTTTAGTGGAAAAGGGGTTCTGTATAAACAATTGTGTTTCCTTTTATGCTGCATATTGTGAAAATATATAATTAAGAGTAAATTAGTAGACAAACCAATTATTAATACTGTTTAATTTTCTGCTTTTTAGGAATAATTTTACCCCAAAAAAGCAAGCTTGATATTCCTATATTATTTGCCCCTCTTTCTATGAAATTCTATGAAACTTTTCTTGTTATTGAAGTTAAGAAAATAGATGAAGAAAACTGGATTTATGATGACACATTTGAATTAAGGGAAGCAGTAAACAGGTAATTATTTTAATCATTAGATATCCATAAGTAATGTTGGTTTAAATTTGAAATCATTATGTGAATTTAGCTGATAAATTTATTTAATAATTTATATAATTAAATAATTATTTAATAATTAATATAGAATATTTCACACATTAAATTTGAACAAGTATAGGACATGTTAAGAATTTCATTATATAAAACTTAAAAGATAATTCTGTACTGCCTAAAATTATTAGACTACATAAGTATATCAAAATCATTTTTGGTTATATTATCAGACAACTCTTTCATAAGATTTGTCAGCTAAATCTGACAAATCAAGAGAGTATGGATACTTTTTAGCCAAACTGCCATCTTTGCTGTTTTAAGCAAATTAAAGCATGCCTAATCTAATTATTAATTGCAGGAGTCAATATCTCTGTTATAAATAACTAGCTCTTTACCTGTGCTTTGCTACAAAACTATGTGATCAGGCTTAGTTTTTGAGAAGGAAAATAAGGGGGAAAATGTGCTTCTTCCTACCAGCATCCATCAGTATTTATCTGGCTAGCATCCTGTCAGTGTGTGAGAGTTGAGGGCTGTTTGGAAACTGAAACAATATGAGCAAGAAGGAGACTGAAACAATATGAGCAAAAAGGAACTGAAACAATATGAGCAAGAAGGAGACAGCAAGGAGTCTGGGCGTGGCTTAGCTGAACTGTTCTGTTAAAGCTGGTTACTGCTGTAAAACTGAAACTCCTCTCCTCTGCTTGTGTTTTGCATTTGGAACAGATTTCAGGTGGGGAGGGGGAGTAGAACTCCTTAACATCAGAGCATATTAATAATAATATACAAAATACTAATGTTCCAAAGGTCATTTTGAAATCCTTTCTTAGTGAGCACCTAAAAGCCAAGAGGAACCTACATGCCAAATTTCAAGTTTCTAGGTTTCACAGGTCTGGAGATTTTGTGATGATGCATGATTGATATTTTGCTTTTATATACAAGAAATTTCAAACAAGTATTAAATAGATAGATAAGGCCACAAAGTAATTATTGTACTAGATTTTTTTTAAGTGATAATATTAATATTTGCTTATATTTCTTAGCCAAACTGTTATAATAAAGGATGAAGAACTTAAAGGACTTCGTTGGATCTACCCAATTTATGGAATTCCTGAAGCTCCACCCAATGAATCATCTCCAGGTATCAATGAGCAATTACATTAAAACTGGGTTGAGGAAAATGAAAAAAACATTCTCTAGCTATGATCCAAGCTAAAATAAACAGAATAATAGATAAAGAGAACTTAGCACAAACAAACAAATGATCAAGTAAATTACAATTGCTATTATAACCAATAAGTTCCTTCCTGTGGTATGGTGGTTTTGTGTACAACATGCATATCCCATTCAATATGTAATAGGGCTTGAAAAACTGCTATTGTCCTGGAAAACTGGAAGATAACTCAGGATTGCCAAAGTAATTCCATACAAATGAAACTCTCTCCAACTATCATTGCCTCTATGACTTTTTCAGCAGTTTCTTTGACAGTAGTTTATGCAGAAAGGACAATAGCTAAACACATTTTGCCCTCTGTTTGGCATTTACTGTTTCAAAAAGAAAAATTAGCAGGTTGGAGAAGAGAAACTTCTCTTTCTCCCAATTACAATAGATGAAATAATAGTATGCAAGGATTGAGGCTGATGGAAATTAGCAAGTAGATACTGGAGGTTATTTATTCTCTATTTTGAATTTAAATACAATTTAAAGAATAATTTAGGCATAATATGAGAATTTGAGAATTTATAATTTGCCAATCCACAATTATGCATTAAGAATTTTCCATGCATAACAATCATTGGAGATTTTAATTTATTAACTTTAATGTAATGAGAGACTTGAAGCATAGCCAACACTATCTTGGATCATTGCTGCCATCACATTACCTTAGAGCAGGGGTGTCAAATTCACCTCATCGTGGCAGCTTCACATGATGTATCAGGACTTTTTCCCCCTTCGCTAAACTAGGCATGGGCGTGGCCAGTGCGTGACACATCTGTCCCACAAGCCAGGAGTTTGATAGCGCTTCCTGAGAGTGTCAAATCAATTGTATCTTAGTATGAAAAAGCTGAACCAAGAATACTGAAGGTATTGTTTATTGCAGAAGGTATGCTGTATTGCAGTCATTAATTGCTTATTAAGACATTTGGAATTACATCCCATTTTAACTTTAATATTTAAATTGGGGGAGAGCTCATTCTATAACAAATCAATTTTGTGATTGACTGTAAGCTAATTATGCATCTAAAACTTTTTTTGCATTGAATACAGCTGTTACAGAAATTTGTAAGGCAAAAGGGAATAATCTAAAATTCTGGCAGCCTATGACAATTAGATCAGGCAAGGGCAGAAGCAAAGGAAGTGATCTCACATTACAATTCTATTGATAGGTCCCATGCAGGATTTATGATAATTTTTTTTTATCAGAAGCTCTTCAGGTTCTGTTTTCTGCAACAGAACCATCTAGATATGCATGCTAGCTTCATAGCAAGGCTAAAAGCTGTCTTAGCTGCCAAATGGGTAATAGTCAACAAGAAGATGTGACATTTGCAAGCTGAATATGCAGTATATGACTAATTTTCAGTTGTTGGATCAGGATGTAGTTATTCATAGTTGATCAATTTAAAGAGGATCTATATCAGGAGTGTTAAACTCAAGTGTCAGGGTTCTGATGGATGCCATAATTAATTCATGAGCCGCAAGCCAAGTTTCAAAATAAATTCAATGATTTATTAGGAGCAACATGTTGGCACTTTTCCTAAGTGTAGTTGGCTCTGTCCTACATAATTTACTGCCCACTTATGACCCTGTTTCCCCCTCCTCCTAGGGCAGTGGTGGCTAACCTTTTTGGGCTCCTATGCGCCCAATTGTGTGCGCACTTGCATTCTTGCACTCATGTGCCAGCACCCAGAAGGCAATGTATGCCCCCCACCCCCTACACATGCATGTGCTATCCCCCACCCACCCGCCGCCATGCACTTACTTGCACTGCATCTCACAGCTGATTTTTGGCCAGTTTGAGGTCTTTTTCAGCCTCCCAGAAGCTTCAGGAAGGCTTCTGCAGGCTTTTCAGGTTGAAAACTAGGCCCATTTTGTTACTTCCTGTTTTTCTGGAGGCCAAAAAAAGCCTCAAACTGGCCAAAAATCAGCTGTGAAGCACGTGCATGCACAGTGAGTAAGTTTGCCTGCAGCTCACGTGCCGGCATAAATGGCTCTGCATGCCACCTGTGGCATGCGTGCCATAGGTTCGCCATCACGGTCCTAGGGTGTGTCATAAATCACATTCTCCAATGGAGCACTTTTGCGGGCTGTAGAAAACACACCTCTAGAATGTGCTTCTGGTCATAGCAACTGAACTGCTCCATCAGATCTCCCCCCTCCTTCTTATTGCAACTGGAGAGCAGGCCAGGAATGCTTTACGAGTTGACATTTGTCTCCCCTCACTTCCTAAAGGCGATCTGCGCAAAGCAAAAACAATTTGAGTATAGGTATAGAATTTAGGGGTACAATCCCCCCCCCAGCCTTGTTTGGATTTTCTGCATGGAATTTTGCTATAATGCCTGGATGTTCGTACTCTTTACCCAAGATGCCTCTGATAAGGTGTTGCCCTTCCACTTGATTAAGTATTGGAGTTTTCTCCTGTGCCACCTTGAATCGAGGATTTGCTGCACCTCGTAATGGGTTTGGCCGCCTATGATCATGGGTCCTTGGGGATCATGATCAGCCTCAGGGTTGATCCAACCACAGGTTTTTAGAGACTACAATGAAATACAGGGTGTATCTTCCCTAGCAGTCGGGGCAATTTCAATTGCACCATGACTGGGTTGATGATCTTTACTATGGGGAATGGTCCCATAAACTTTGGCCCCAGTTTCTTGCTAGGGAGTTTTAACCCTAGATATTTTGTGGAGAGGTAGACCTTCCCCACAACTGGAATGGCCATGGCGGAGCTCAGTGTTTGCCTGTTTCTTATTGTGCTGCTTTAGCAAATGCTTTTTTAATATTCTCCCAAGTTACTTGCAGCATTGACATCCAATCTGTCAAGCTGATCGAGGAGGGGAGATTCCTTGGATACTCAGGCATTTGGATGAAGTCCATGCCACTCACTACTTTGAACAGAGTTAGTGCTACTAGAGTCTGTGCTACTGTGAACAGCATTATTGTATGCAACCTCCGCAAAAGGCAGGAGGTCTGCCCAATTGGACTGCTGATAGTTCATGTAGCACCTCAGATACTGCTCTACCATGGCATTCAGTCTCTCTCCCCCCCCCCATTGGTGCTCAGATGAAAGGNCCCCCCCCCCCATTGGTGCTCAGATGAAAGGCCCAGCTAAGGCCCTGGGATGACTCAATGGACTGTAGAAACTCCCTCCACAGCTTAGCCATAAACTGGACCCCTCTGTCTGAGATAATTCTTCATGGTATTCCATGCAAGTGGTAGATGTGCTTCAGGGAAAGCTTGCTAACTAGTGAGTGGAGGGTAGTCCGCTGCAGGGTATGAAGTGCGCCTGTTTGGAGAAAAAGTCTATTACAGTCCAGATCACTGTGTTCCCCCCACTTTTCAGCATCTCTACTATAAAATCCATTGCAATTTCCTCCCGTGGCCTTGTCAGCTCTGCTACCTGTTGCAGCAGTTGGGGTTTTTTTCTGATCATTTTTTCATTGTGGCACAGATGGTGCAACTTTTCACATAACTTTCAACATCTTTCATTATGCCAGGCCAGCAGAATTGCCTCCATGCTCAGTGTAAAGTCTTTAAGAACCTGAAGTGGCCTGCTGGTTTGTCGTTGTGGCTCCTCTGGAGGATTAGGGTGTGTAGGGATTCTGGGACGTAGAGTTTCATTCCCTTCCATGCTAGGTCATCTCTTTTTGTCAAGATGTGTTGGTTGTCTTGGAAACAGAGGTCTGCCAGCAGTTTGCTTTTGAGTTTCATGATTAGATCACTTGCTGGTCGTGGCATTGTCACCTGGTGGTTACTTGAGCAGCTATTTGGGCAGAGGGGATTATAGCATCTACTATATATTCACATTTGTACTGAGGCATGCAGGAGAGGGCATCAGCTAGAAAGTTCTGTCCCCTGGGTTGTGCTTTAGCATGAAGTCAAACCGATTGAAGTATTGAGCCCAGCGGACTTGTTTGGGTAATAGTTTTCACAGGATCCTAAGAGCCTCCAGATTTTTATGGTCGGTCCAGACTCCAAAGGCCTCTGCCCCCCTTCCAGCAGGTGGTGCCAGGTTAACAGTGCCCATCTCACCATGAAAGTCTCTTTTTCCCATGCCGCCCATTGCCTCTCAGTGTCTGTAAGTTTGCAGGAAATGTAGGCACAGGGCTGTAGGTTTCCTTGGCTATTTCTTTGCAGTAGCACAGCTCCCACTGCCATGTCGTGACATCTGGTTGGATGACGAAAGGTTATTCATGTCGGGATGCTTCAGCACTGGTTCTTTTGCAAACAGTTCTTTCAGTGTTTCTGTGATGACCCAGGGCGTGGCACAAAGGCAACACAGTTACATAAGTAAGAAAAGTCCCTTTAATACCTCCAACTTTGCCCCCAATGTCCAGTTAACTTTGGCTGGAGAAAAAACTCTCTCAAGAACAGTCTTTAAGTGGAGGAAATTCAGTCCAAAATAGAAATTCAGTACATAAAAACTGTAAATAAAAATCCACAAAAACCATGCTGCAGCAATTCACTGGACAGGGCAGGATAAGGAATTGCAGACTTCAAAGGCCAACAAAACACAAACAGTTAGGAAGATTCCAAGAACCCAGATAAGCCTCGACTATAAAAGATAACTCATGATTTGCTTCCCACAAGTTTGCTGTGCGCAAACTCCCTTTTAAAACACTGTGTTTCCAGCTGTAGCTAATGAAGGGAATCATGGCCCTTTCCTCCCACATAAGCCATGCAACTCATGTTGCTCCCTTATCCATTCTTCCCTGCATGCCCTAGGATGAAGAGGGGGTGAGCCTGAATCTTCCTCTGAATTCCCTCTGCTTTGTTCAATCTCTCCCCTGCTCTGCCCAGCCAGATTTTGCCCTTCCCCAGTTTCTTCCACAGCCACTGGAGCCACACTCCTACTCCCTGTCAGCTGCTCAGCCTTCCCCCTTGGAATTAGATTCTGACGGAGCATGACAGTTTCAAATGCCTTTTGGCAGGTTAGGTTCCACTGTAAGGGTTGTCCCAGGCAGAGTTTCATTCCTGGGCTCCCTCTCTTTAGGAGGTCTGTCATGGGGTTGGCAATCTTCGCAAAGGAGGGGATGAATTGCTGATAGATGTTTGTGAACCCTAAGAAGCTTTGTAGCTGTCTGCAGGTTTAAGGATGCTTCCAGTCTAGGATGGATTGTACTTTGGCGGGATCCATCTCTATTCCCTTATTTAACACCCGGTAGCCCAGGTGGCCTAGCTGTGCATGGTGGAATTCACATTTTGATAGTTTGATGTACAGGTTGGCTTCCAGAAGTTTTCTCAGTACCTGACAGACCAAGGGTACATGGTTGTCCATAGTCGCAGTGTAGATGAGGATATGGTTCAGGTAGATGAGAACCCCCTTATAGAGGTGCTCATGCAGCACCTCATTTATTAACTGCATGAACACTGCCAGGGCACCTTGCAGTCTGAAAGGCATCACTTTGAATTGGAAGCTCCCTAGGGCAGTTGAATGCATTTATCTCCCTCTCTGATACTCAGTAGTATGCTTCTCTGAGGTCTGATTTGGTAAAAACTTTTCCCTTGGCCAGGTGAGATAGCATGTCTTTCATGAGAGGGAGAAAGTATAGGTTGTGTACACACACACTGTTTATGCCTCTAAAATCTGTGCATAATCTCATAATTCCATCTTTTTTCTCTTTGAACAGGACGGGCTGTGACCCATGGCTTGGCTGGCTTGATGAACCCCCTTTCTAGGTTTTTGTTTATGTATTTGCACATTTCTTGCATTTCCTGGGGCATCATGACGTACAGTTTGGGCTTGGGTAGTTTTGCCCCAGGGATTATTTCAATGACACAGTCTGTCTCATGGTGGAGAGGCAGGATGTTGCACTCGGCCTTGCTGAATAATCTCGGGATCTGTTCGGCCTTTGGAGTTTTGTCAGAAATGGCTGCCAGTTGTTCTGGCAGGCCCTTTGGGAGGGTATCCCTGCATTGGTGGTGCTTTTATCTGCTGGTGGGGAGGAGGTTGGGGTCCCCTATCCTCAGTCTGTAGCTGCCCCCTTGCCACCAGATGGTCAATCCCCACTTGTCCAGCCAGGAGAGTCCCAATATGACTGTGTCTGTCATTTTTAGGGGCAATTATGAATCAAATTACTTCCAAGTCATTCGCGAACTCTCACCTCACTGGTTCAGTCAGATGGGTGGCATAGGCTTCCCCCAATAGGGACCCATCAACCTGTTCGAACCAGATTGGGTGGGCCAGTCTTTTCGCTCTGATGCCCAATTTCAGGACTGTAGTTAAGTTGATCAAGCATCTAGTGCATCCAGAGTCTATTAGGGCTTGAAAAGTCCTGTGGATTCCTTTTTTGGGGAACTGTTAGACATGTTGGAAAGACAAAAGGGTGAACTGGTTCACTCACCATTGAATGGTCATTTTAGCCCTCGTCCTCACTGCTGTAGGATTACTGCAGGTAACTGGTCATCATTGCCTAGGGTTCCCCCCTTTCGGCTGGGTGGGGAGGGACCTCTGCAGCCTGGAAGGCCTTCTGGGAAGTGTTGATGGCAACCTTACTAATTAGCTCCTTTGCTTTGTGAAGTAAGCTTCCTTAAGCCCCTGTCACACTGCACCAACGGATGGAAAGAGGATGTAAAACGGAGAAAAACACTTGTCATCCGTTGAACACTGTCCATCACGTTGATTAACGCGATGTTATCCGTTATTCTGTACTCACTGCTCCGTTTTTCATTCCTCTTGTATCCTCCAGCATCCATTATTGACATGTTCTCTGCTCAGAGGTTTTGAAGCTGCTAAAACTTGTTGCGTGGAAATGTATTCCAATTTCGTGCCATTCTGCATCCGCCTAGGATCCGTTAGGCCAGATCCTTTCCCCCTTTGGCCCTCCCGTTTACTCATCTGTACCGCTATTCTCTAGGGCATCTACTTCGCATCTGCACAACTCCATCCGCTTCAGTGGAAAGACGCAGGGAGGAAGTGGAACGATGCAGAACGATGCAGAAGGGATGCCTAGCGGATGCAGAATGGAAACACAAGCATTTTAAAAACAGAAAAAACGTTCCAGCAGAGGGACCTATCTCTGGACTATTTTAAGGATGTTCGAGCTTTGGCAAAGGGACACGAGGGGAAAAACTATACTGCCTATAAAAAGGGGGCGCAACTCACCGTGCGATCTCTATTTCGAGACCAGCACCCTGCGGTGCCATAGACCTCTAACAGCCTTCATGCTGACCTCTTGCTCCTTACCACAGCCTCCCCAGTCATGCTCCATCACGTGCGTGGAGTGTAACCAAGTCCTTTGGCAGCGCCATCGCTTCTGCAAACAGTGCGTAAGACCATCTAAGTAGTGCTCTGTAAAGCGTTCCTACCTACGGCGGAAGAAAAAAAGGGCGGCAAGAAGTGTGCCTGCACAATCTCATGCGCTACTCGCGATTAGAAACCGCTGTGCTCCATGTGGCAGAACAGGGCTCGTGACTCCAAATGGAGAATGGGAGACATGGAGCCGTGGGAGAAGTAGAGGGCAAGATGGCACAAACCTGATAGACACTGCAGGATGTGCAATGCCCAAGACAAAAGCCGTACACGTGATGGGAAGAAAGGAGCGCAACCTCTCTGAAGCACTGTGCAACTCCCCAGCTGAGCATGGAGTGGCCAAGACAGGTAATGATTAGATGACTATGGTGCGTCTTCAGCGTCTCATACACATGGAATGAAGTTGGCCATGTATGTTGGAGGGCCTACAATGAACTAGGCGTAGGCATTTATTAAAGAGTGTGTTTGTTGTTGACATGTGTGGATGATGTTACATATTATTGAAATAAAGGGCCATAGTGTGTGGCAGCTGGGAGGGAGGGTGAGCCATAGCGTCTCACTTAGCTTTGCACGGTGGATCTATCCATTTTCTATCCCATAAGCTATTAACCCATTCCAATAGGTATCCTGCCCATCCCACTGCTATCCTACCTATCGCCACAGCTATTTACACATCCCAACGGTATCCCTGCCCATCCCAGGACTGCTATCTTAACGCCATCCTCAATGCCATGCCAAAGGCTTAAACAATTTTCTACAAAAGTTTCCACCAAGACTTTATTAAAAAAAGAAATGAAGCATGTGTGTGAATCAAAGATAGAACTTTATTAACAACAAGCTATAAAACCAAAAATGATAGTGTCTCTATGTCTCCGTTTTCTGGCACTCCTCTTGTCCGCTCAGTCCTCAGGGGTGAAGGGTCTAGGTGCTTGGAGGTGGCTGGTGGCCTGATGGAGTGCTTGTCTGACGCCCACACGTCATCATCTCGCTCCAAGAAGCAAGAAGCGCAGAAGGCTCCACCCCAGGAGAGCGAGCGCCATGCTAAGAAGCCCAGCTAGAAGCCAGAGTGTAGCGGCCAAGGGGGTGGCATGGTGACCTGTCCTACTTGCACAGGGATGGCAGCAGATGCTTGAGGGCTTTGCTGTTCATTTCCCCATGGTTGTTGGGGTTGCTGGCTGGCAAGGGAGGCTGGAAGTTACAGGCTGGAAGGAAGGCTGGCAGGAAGGGCTGCAGGCCAGGCAAGCACCAAGGCTAGCAGGTGCAAGGCAGGGAACACAAGGTCTGGCAGGAGGCAGGCCGTGAGCACAAAGGCTGGCAGGGTAAGGCAAGGCACCAGAGGCTTGGGCAGTGGCAGGCCATGAACCAAGGCCTTGGCGTGAAACAGGCACCTATTGCTGGCAGGAAAGGGCAGGCACCCGAAGGCTGGCAGGCAGGCAAGCACCAGAGGCTGGCATGGCCAGGCAAGGCAACCCCAAGGCTTGCAGGAACAGACAGGCACCAAATACTGGGGCAGGACAGGCAGGCCAAAGGCGTGGCAGGAAGGCAGACACCAGAGGCTGCAGCCAAGGCAGGAACGCATAAGGTTTTGGCAGGCAGGGAGGGAACCAAGGCTGGCAGAAGGCAGGCACCAAGGTGGCAGCAGGCATGGGAACAAAGGCTTGCAGGCAGGCAGGCAGCCAAGGCTGGCAAGGCGACTGGCGTGGCAGCAGGCTGGCATGGGTCAGGCAGACGAGCAAGCGCCTTGGCAGGGAGGCTGGGCAGCAAGGCTGGCAGGACAGGCAGACAGCAAGAGCCCTGGCAAGGAGGCTGGCAGCAAGGATTGGGCTGCAGAGGCTGGCATGGCAGGCATGCAGGCAGGGCGAGGGCAAGTTCTGTCAATCCGTATTCCCCGGCAGCAGATCTTTCTCCTCTGAATGGTGACCTGCTTGCCGACTGCTTCCCTTTATAGTTCCTTTGGAGGGTCTACCAAAGGTGCGAAATCTGTCCCCGCATACCAATTAACCGCTAGCACATGCCGCGCGAGGCTTTCGCTTTCTGCATATGCTTCATGCCGCTGGTGGGCATCCGCGCTGTGCATGCTGCTTCAATCTGTTCCGCGCTCCGCTTATGCTGAGGCCCCGGAAGCCCCCTCCCATCCGCTTCCATCCGCTAGGGTTCCGTGGAGCATCCGCTTTCCATCCGCCCTACGTCCTCCCCCCGTCCGTTCCTTTCCGTGTTATCCGCTCTGTTTATGCAAATTTTTGCCCCTTTTGAGGGCGGATAACGGATGGAACATTTTTGTCATCCGCTGTGTCCTTTTTACAAACGTTTTGCATCCATTGGGCAGTGTGACAGGGCCTTTAACTCTTTAAAATAGACTTTAGAAGACAGAGGAGGCTGCAGTGAAAAAAATCTCTCTCTCTCTCTTTGCAAACGAGAGCAAACCTAAATGCTATGTAAGTCTAAAAAGCTAAAATTACTAATAATAAAATAAAACTAACATAATTAATGTATAGATAATATTAAATAAAACATAAGTTATTTTACATCCACATATAAGTAGCTATGATAGGATAAGGAGATCACTAAAAAGGCTGTCACATGGCAACCATCTTGCCTCCCCTCCATATTATTTAGATCAAGGGTATCAAACTGGCGGCCCATGTGGAATACACATGTGGAAACTAGCCAGATTTTAAGTTGAACATATATCAGTAGGAATGACTGAGTGAAATTTCTAAGCTTATATTTATACATCTCTTGATTAAAAAAAAATAAGCAGCACCAAATGAGATTTGCAGTCTTCAGTGGTCCAGTTGGCAAAATCCAGGATGGAGTACTAAAAGTAATTTAGAAAATTAAGACATTTTTGGAAAAAAAAATTAAACATGAAGAAATGAGAACATTCAAGGTATCAGGGCTGAGCAAACTCCACCACAAGTTGGGTACCATCCTGAAGATGCCAGGCATGTTTGTGGAACAGTGCAAATAAATACTTCATCAATAAATACTGGATCCCTTATTATGGGAAAAAGTGATACAGGGAAAAAAATGAGAAATAATAATAGATGGCATCACGGTCAAACAAGAATTATATTGAGAATATTGTGAAGAACACTGTAAATGTAAATTTGCTTTGAAGGAGAAACCAAGTTTACAGGATGGCTGAAAGTTTTCTGTGAGCCATGGGCATTTGATGGATAATTTGCAAACTAATTGGTTAATGTGTATGAGTGGTCTGAAGTAGCACTGCATAACATAAAAGCTTTGGGAGATGACTTAATTATGCCCAGACAATAGAATGGTTTGCTGCAAGAATTCATGATTGAATAAAGATTCTAGAGATATTATTTTCTTTTAAATCTATCTTAAGGTCCGGTCCCACTGGCCGACAGATGCAAAACGTATGCATTAAAGGACACAGCGGA